>JAGKTI010035309.1:0-11284 GCA_018397915.1 Birgus latro | reverse complement strand
TACGAAAATGTTTTGTATACTGTACTTAAGGTGCAGCTACACGGTGATTGAACTACAGTATGATGTGTGGGTGATTTTATTTGCATATTATTATTTTTTTGTGTGGTTGCCTCTTCTTTCGATATTCCAGCCTTGTCACCATCAAAACCACTTTTTTTTTTTTTTTCCCGAGTACGCTTTTTTTTTCCCCTGAGTACGAAGAAAGGCCCTCTCCCCCAGAGGAGGATATAAAGGCCTGGACACCACAAACTTTAAAAAAGCGTCGTGGTCTGTCCTTTGTTGTTGGTCGTCGTGCTGAGGCCGGAACCGAAACTCACCACCCAGACCCGCAACTCATCTGGCGGGAACTTGTCTTCTCCATTACCAGAGTTGAAGCCGCAGTCATCTTGGCTTGGTCTTTCCTTCTCCTCACAAAAACTTTTCTCCTGACAGTAGGGCAGCGTCCGGCAGCAAAATTAAGATGATGTTGGTTTTAAGTTCTTTGCTGTGTTGGAGTGGTAAAGGAAAAGATGGAATTGGTGTTGTGTCCACTTCTCGTCTGTATCGTGTAAATGATGCCATGATGTAAATCATAATGTTTATTGTTGCATTTCCACGTGATCTTTCCACGGTCAGAATACCACTCTAGATCTTGAGGGTGATTGGATGGGTGGGGTAGAGGGGAAGGGGAGGGCAGAAAGAGAAGGAAAAAGGCAAAAACGGCAGAGCAAGGTAGAAGTGGAAAAGAACAGAGGGGAAAGGAAGGACGTAAGCAAAAAAAAAAAAAAAACGAGGAAGAGCAAGGCTTGGCAGCAATGAGACTGACAAACTGGGACATTTTAGCTCTTCACTGTGAGGAATCTTCCGAGTCGAGATAAATCGACTTGTAGACATGGTAGAAGAAAAAGACGTAAACGGTTATGGATTATGTGAGATTGGATGAATCAGAGTCGAAGAGAAGTGGCAGCGTAGGTTAACTTAAAAGGGATTAAGCGGGGCCGAGTTATCGGGATGGGTCGGAGTGAAGTTTGTTGGGAGGGGTGCGGCGGCGTTAGCGGGAGAGGGCGTGAGACTTTAAGACTGGAGGTTAATTTCACAGTTGGCGAGCACCCGGACGGTCCTGAGCGGAAGCATTGGTGGCGACGTCCCCCCCACCCCCATCCCACCACGAAGACCCCCTCCATACCCATCCTTTCACCCACTCTACTCTAGCACTTTTATTCTGGACTTAACCTACACTCCCCACCATCACCCTACTCAGCTGGTGATTAGACAACAACCACACGAGGTGAAGCTGGTAAAAGAGTACAAGTGTGTGTGTAAAGGTAATGGGGTAGGAGATAGCAGAAAGGGAGATGATGGCTGGAGTGGAACCAGTGGTCAGTCAACTCAGTTATTAACACCTGATACTGGGCTTATGAGCTGAAAACAAACGAATCAGGATGCTCCTGCACTGAAGGTTTGTGTATTAATTGAGATTACAGATACCTTGTATAATGATCCATGAGAGTCAAAAGGCATAATGTAATATACCCTGATGATTTGTGTGTGTGAGTGTGCATAAGCGTGTACGTATGCGGGTGTCTGGTGCTTGATGTGTGCGCGCGTGCTTAGATATAATTGCCAGAAATTTGAAATGGAACATATCTTTTCTACGGTTTCCCTCAAATAAAGCGCTGGTTGTCTGTGTATCTGTCTATTTTTTCGCTACATCCGCATGGCGTAATGAATTATGACAGAAAAATAGACCTTTACAGTAGTGATACATTATGCCCTCGGAAAACTGTTCCAGAGATAATTATTCTTGGGTGCTGTGTCAAATAAGTTTCCTTACCCTGCTGTCATTATTGCTTCAGTAACTTCGATTTTACTACATTTCAGGTTTTAAAGCGCTGTGCATTAGCCTTGGTTTCAGTGGCAGCACTTGGCTCAGTTGAATTAACTATAGAAGTAGGCAGAGGAAAATTAAGATTTTTTATAAAAGCAATTACACAGAATAGCATAATTTCTGTTTAACGGAGTATCTGAATTCTTTACTGTAAATTTTCCTTGTGTTCAGAGACTAAAGCCCAAGTGCATAGGTTATGTCTTTCTTAGGTCACTACTTGACACGTGACCTAGTATCCGCACCATACTGTTGATGGACTTACAGACTTTCACATCGTTTCGATGGCGTACGAAGATACCAGGCGTCACAGTGTGAGAGTCTGTAAGTCCTTCAGCAGTACGAAGGAGTACAAAGGAAAGCAAACAGCAACAGATCTAATGGTCCTTTCGAGGCTGCTTGTTACAGAAAAGACTATCACTGTGATATCTAATTCTACAAGTTGAAGGTAAGGATAGTAAAGCAAGAAGGATCCCCCTCCACCCAACAAACTCTCCAGTCGAAGCTGGCTGGAAAAAAGTGAGACGGACCACCATGCAGCATGGAAAAGCTGGTATGGAATTTTCATAGGAAAGACTAAAAAGTAGCAAACTATATTCTGTCCTCTGTATCTATAACACTGCAAGTGTCAGTAAGCTACAGGTATCATAATTACATGGTATTTCCCTGCTATAGTTTCGTTACGATCCGAAATAGAGAAAAAAAAGACAGCTTACATTATTACTCAGTCATACGCTTTACCTCTAGTATAGTTCGAACGATCATTTGTAACATACTTGTCAACATCCATATTGAATCAGATCCCCAAGTGGTGAGCACTTTGATAGGTTAAATAACTTTAGCTCATTAATCACTCCTCGTATGATTTTTTCCTCAGTCTGGGTATCATTTTTTTAACTCGTCGCTGCACTCTCACTGATTTCTCTGTATCTGAATGGTGGTGGTAGAGAGTGAAATCTGAAGCAGCTGCTGTTTGCGGATGATACTGCCTGGTGGCTGATTCAGAGGAGAGATTGACACAGTTGGTAGAGGAGTTTGGAAGGGTGTGTGAATGGAGGAAATTGAAAGTAAATGAGAATAAGAGTGTACGAGGTTGGTAGATGGAAGGAGGAAATTGAAAGTAAATGAGAAGAGTGTACGAGGTTGGTAGATGGTAGGAGGATGAATATAGTTTTAAATGGTGAGAATTGTACAGGGTAAGAAATATATTTTCAGATTCGAACTGAAATGATCTACCTACAAATCCAGCTAGTTTGTTAGCCCTCTTTATTGCTTCTGTGCACTGTTTACTTGGCCTCAAATCATCCGTTACATGATCCTTTTCATGGTTTACATTCATGAATTGTGAATGATTCATTGTATAACAAAAGTTTTCATTTATACTCCCAATATTTAGAACTTTTCATTTATCAATATTATAATCCATTTGGCCATTTTTACACCCAATTAAGCAGTTTTTCAAGATCCCTTTGAATTAGTATTCTTTGTTAAAGGGTATCTGCTCGATTACCAATCTTCGTATCGTCAGTTATTTCCTTTGTCAGTCACCAAATAAAAGAAATATGCTCAGTGTCTAGAGTGAGCTTTAAGTTAGCTCCGTAACCTAGGGATTGGCTGATTCTCTTAAAAAAAAAAAAAAAAAATGACAGCCGGGAGCAGCGGAAGCAAAATATTATGAATCATGTATTAGGAAGCATGCATATATTAACCCATATATTATTGAAGTTTTCCTTCCAAACTTATACCAGTTTTATCCTAATTTTGGCCAAGGTCACAAAACTCTGGTTTAAATGTATCGTTTACACAACGTCTGTACATCGTTAGATTTAACCGAACCATGGTCCAACCAGTATCAAACTGTTAGCTTCACCGTTTATGTAACGTTCTCACACCGTAAAATCTAGCCAAACCATGCGCCGACCGCCATTGTACTTTTAGGTTAAGGTTTGTTGCTGTGTGGGAGCCAGATAACAGTTGTCTAATATAACCAGCGATACGTGAAGGGATGCACGACCCAGTCCACTGGAACACTTGCATTTACTGCTTTCCGTTTCCTACTTATGGGAGCTTACTCGACCCATGCAGCAGTGAGAATTAGGATCAGAGTGATGATGACATTGATAACTTAGCTGATGATAAAACAAACAGACTTTTTGAGTAAAGTTAACTAAGAGATGAGAAGAAGGATGAATTTAATACACTAATCTAAATGAGCTTGAAGTTACTTGTGAAATATAATGATAATGATTAATTAACACAGTAGATTAAATGGGTTAAATAAGATCAAATTTAGTCGAGATCATGATAATGCTAAAGCTAATGGACAAGGTTAAATGAGATGAAAATTAAGTTTTTGAGAGAGGTAGCGTTGTGAGATTGAAAGGGAATTGTGTGTGCAGCAACCCCGGCCCCGCACCAGCCTCTCATTAGTTCCCCTCGGCTGCACGGGAACGCAGGCGAGCCCAACGATACCGGACAGTGATAAGTAACCCGGGAATATAATTATCAGCCCAGCAAGATTATCAGTGACACCTGGAGAGCGACGGATACACTCGGGGAGGCGGGCGAGGCGAAGGGAAACAGGGCGAGGCAGAATTAGGCAGGCAAAGCGGAAGCGGATGGGGTCAGAGTAAAGCAGGACAAGGTAGAGAGGTAGAGGCTAGGGTAAGACCAAGAGACGCAGGGTAAAACAAGATGCGGGTGAGGGTCAGGGTACGACAGAACGAGGAATGGAAATAGACAGGGGGCAGGGTACGACAAAAAGAGGGTGGGCAAGGGTGGTGAGGTCCATATTAAGATAAAAGGAGACAGAAAGAGGCAAACCAAGGCGAGAAGAAGCAAGAATGGTGGGGCCAGGATATGGCAGATAGACAGGGCACGTCGAAGAGAAGTGGGTGTGCTAGGATGCAGAGTAAGACAGAACAGCGGGTCGAGGCAAGAAGCTGTTGTAATAAGGGCAATAGGTAGATAGAGTGGCAGGGCAAGACGAGGGAACGCTGGTATAATAAAAAGTCATTGTTACTGAGAGAGGTAGAGTACTCGAGAAGCGAGGGGAAAAGGATACGGTGGGGGCCGGGGCGAGGCTGAGGGAGTCAGGGCAAAACGAGAAGAATTAAGTGTTTCAGGGGCCTCTACTCGTATATGGCAGAGAGAGGCAAGACAAGACGAGAGGAATCGAGTGCGATACGGGCCAGGCAAAAGTAGAGAGTTGGTGGACTGGACGTGGTGAAGCGGTTTGTGATGAAGCCAGGGTAAGGTAGGGAAAATTGAGAGAGAAACAGGGCAAGGCAAGGAGAACCAATTGTTAGTAGAGCAATGCAGAGATTCAAGGAGCAGCAAGTTGTAGGAGGGCAAGGCAAAGCAGGAGGAGACTGAGACTGGGAAGTGTGCAGCGTGTTTGGGGAATATTTCAAGGAAATATGAGCCAGGATAAAACGGAGGGAGGTAGGTCGAGGCAGATTAAGGCAGGGTAACGGAGGAGGGAAACGAAATGAGGCGATCTGAAGGTAGGGTGAGGCAGTTGATGGAAAAGAAGATAGTGGGAGATAAAAGAGGTGGAAGGAGACTGGAAAAGTCAAGGAAAGTTAGAATGAGGTGAAGGGAAGCAGGGAGAGGCAGGAGGAGATGGTGAAGTGCAGGGAGGAAAGGGAAAACAAAGAAAGATACGAGTAAAGTGAGGTAGGGAGAGGTAGGATTCGGCAGAGAGAGAGAGACGAAGATGCGGAGGAAAGAGATTTCGGGAGAGGAAAGTCTGGTATGGTAGATGGTGGAAGGAAGAGGCAGGAGGTAGGGCAAGGTAGAGGGAGGTAGGCGGAGGCAGAGGAAGGAAGGGTCTACGTAGAAGTAAGAGGCAGATGGACATGAAGGCGGGGCAGAGGAAAATAGGACAAGGTAGAGGCAGGAAGAGGTAGAGGGAGTCAGGGAGGGGCAGTAACTCAGCCTCCTCTGCCTTCCTCATTTCATGGTGCTGCCCCGCGGCCCCGCTCCTGGGGATCCGACGCCCATCTACGGAGCTCACGCCACCTCCCTCCCCGGGAAAAATGATATGCTAATTTAGTGATCTGGTGGGGCAGGAGGTGGGAGAGGTGCCAAGAGGGTGAAGGAAGGAGGAGGGAGAGAGAGGAGAGATGAAGGGAGAAGGTGGGGGGTAGGGAGAGGGATGGGTGTGAAGAGAAGAGTGGGAGACTGGGAGGTAAGGAGTGGGAGGAGGTGAAGAGAGGAGGGGGGATGGATGTGAAGGGAAGAGTGGGGGAGGTAAGAAGAGGGGAAGGGCGAAGGGAATGAATGAATGTGGGCTTTACAGCCGTTTCTGCAGGGACGAAGGGAGGAGGTGGGAGAATGGGAAAGGGAAGGGGATGAAGGGAGGAAGTGACAAAGAGGAAGAGGGAAGAGGATGGGGGGGGAGGATGTGGCAGAGAGGAAGGGGGAAGGTGGTGAAGTGACAGCGAGAGCGAAGGGAATGAAAGGGATGGGATGAAGAGAAGAGGTGGAGGAGGGTATGGATTTGGAACATGATGGAGGATGTGGCAAGAGGAGAGCAGAGATGAGAAGGAAGAGAGGGATGAGAGGATATGGCAAGAGGAAAGCAGAGATGAGAAGGAAGACAGGGATGAGAGAAGAGAGAGGTGGGAAGCAGATCATGGAGATTCTAATAGGCAAGGTTGAAGGGAATAGTGGGAGAAAAGGTAGACGAGAGGGTAAGGGGCGGAAGAGGAAGTAGGGATGAGAGAAGAGGGAAGTGAGAAAAGAGAGGGAAAGTGGAAAAGGGAGGAAAGGAGGGAGGGAGAAGAAGAGTTCAGGATAAACAAGGGTGATATTACCAGTGAAACAAGAAGGGGGTGCACATAGAGTCTGATATTAAAAACTTGGACGATGTGCCGACCTATTCTTATTTTATATATGTTTTAGATTCACGTTTCACTGCAGTGGAAAAATATGCTGATTTAGCGTATGTCGGGAAAGTGGAGGGTCCTGACTTAGACCATCGGGAGGGGGACCAGCTACGAAGTCAGGCTTCCTCCAAAATCGGGGCATTAGACTGTGAAGATATGCCGAGCCATTCTTATATCCCGACTCGCTTTTCATCATAGCGGAATTGGATGCCGACCTCAAGTACCACAATAGCAAGAGCGGCGGAAAATTGGGTATGGGAGCGTGAGTCGCCTGTTTATCTGTGGGGGGTGGGGGGGGGGGGACGTGTCAGTGTGATCGTCGTCATTTCACGGACTGGTGGCGCGCGTGAGGGGTGACGGTCGTTAGGGGGAACTTGGGCTGCCATGTCATTGGGCCAGGCTTAACTAACAACACTGGTCCTGACGCATTCTGATTTCATTCTTGCTGTCTTAAGACAATTATATTTGGTTCAGGGGACGCGTTCCAGATAGGAGAAATTAGAAATAGCATATACTAACGCCATTACTACGGAAGGTCCCCCCACCCCAGTAATATCATCTGGAGGCAGAAAGAACAAAATAAGAAATGGCTTCTTCTACAAGGCTTAATTAACTACACGTCGACCTCTCCCCCATCCGTCAGGCGGCCTAATGCCCCGTCGCCTCGCCCCTGCCGTCAGCCGCCCACCTGACAGCAGCAGTGATCAGCGGGCCGCGTGAGACTCACATGACTGTAATGTGTGGGTGCCGCCGAGTAGCCCTAACACGCAGTACTGCACACACGCGTTCACTGTACACACAGATATGTATACGTAGCTATAAATACATTCATTCATACATACATATAATTTATTTAGTACCATCTGTTCATATTTACACATCAGACAACGCTAGATGTATTCATTCGATGCAAATGGCGCTGCTAAAATATCTCATTGTAGGTATGTTGTCTCGCAAGCCCATCCTTTCATCTTTGCAGCCAATATTACATAATTTGTTTTCCCCTGAAGTAGGTTTGATAAATTATATACTGTTATTTCTAAGAGTTCCACTTGACAATGAAGAAGCAGTTACCCGGTACACATTTTTGTCATTATATTGACTGTGGTGATGAGATTGCTGGATGGTTATTTTTCATAAATGAGCTGATTGAGTAAGCACCTTCTTCCACATGCGTACTATTCTTCATGCTTTTCCTTATACCGTTATTTCCTATGGTAATCCTGTACATCATTCCCATTGTTTAACTTTTCGGACAAGTTACTCTTCCATCTTTCAAATTCCAGTTTCTTTTACCCATGTCCTGATATCCAGGCTCTCCTGAGTTCGTCTTATGTCCCTAACCTCACTTTAAATGGCTTATTGAAGACCGCTCCTGTTATCTTGTATCATGTAACGTAACATCTGCATAATGCTTATTATGTATCATACTTGATGTGTGAACATGTGATTCGTGATCCTGTCTCACAAGGTTCTTGTTTAATCGGTATGTTATTGACCATGTAATTCCGTCAGTACGAGATGTCGTTCCTAAATTTAATATAATCATTGGCTGTAGCAAGTATAAAATATACAAACTGTACTAAAGAAGTTAACTCATTCAGTACGATTACATCTGTTCTGTATGTCTGTTTGTTTGTTTTTGCCAGGCGATTATTCAACAAAATGAAAAAGACTAGAACAGTTTCTGTTCGCTAGTTCAGACGTGTTCCCTTGTCATTGTTGCTACTGCCAGATGATCCTTGTCAAAGAGAGGCTTCCGTATAGAAAGGGTTGAGCATTCATTTAATCTTCATCATACCTTGAACGCCTTCATTAATGCCAACCTTTCCGCTCATTATATCAACACGGCCATGCAGGGCATATTCTGAGTGGCATAGGAGGCTTCGTAGCACCTCTTCGTTAGCGATGTACTTATGCATATTGCACCTAATATTCTCCTGTATGTTATATCGTTTCGATTTTGACATAGTTTGCATCAGTAACAAACAAGGGGATATTTGTTAATTATTTGCAGAATAAATTGCAAAGAAAAATGTGCAACGAAATCTACTCTGCCACTTAGATTGCGGTTGACTATTAACAATTTTGCTTTGAGAGCTTGGCCAAACCATCACGTCTTTCAGTCTTAGTGGCCGTATTCGTTGTACCACTGCACTGTCCGTCTAGTAATATTTGTTCTGCACACCTATCTCGTCCTGTGTTTTGTTATTGCAACTTTACATGCTTTCTTCTTTCTTTCTTTTTCATTTACTTGATTCACCCCTGCGTTCCTTTACCTATTTCTTAATTTCTTCTGCTACATCTCTTCCATACGAAAGTATTCTCTTTATTCATTCCCATACTTTATTTAGACCTCTCCTTCATTCAACACTCTTTTTTTCTTCTACTGCCTTCCATAATTATGTTGTACATTTTATTTACGTATTTTTATCTGGAGGTATCGTTTGTCTTTTGCACATTTCCTCCCTTTCGAAATCATCGTCTTCCCCTACTTCCCTTTAATTCTTTCGCACCCTCCCTCCTTTTGCACCTTTCCGTGGTTCTTGAGCTAAGCATTCCCTCTCTTCTATTGCCTTATTTCTTTTACACCGTAGGTTTTGCACACCTTTTCTGAAGCCTTTCATTATTGTGCAACCCTCCTTCCTCTCTAAATCACCCTCTTTCTCAACTGTCTTTTAGTCTTTTCACCCCAAATTCTTTAACTCCTTTTTTTAGTTTCTCTCTCTTTTTTTTCCCCTCAGCCCTCCTTCTTCTAGTACCTGTTCGTCATTGATTTACACCTTTTTTTCTTTCCGCAGACCTCCTCTGTTACTTTCCTTAAGTAATTCACACCCTTCCCTCTTTTGCTTCTGTACTTAGTTTGTTTTCTCGCACCTAGCATTTTTGTGATCCTTTACTAAGTCTCTTTTTTCCGCAAAAGAAAAAGAAAAAAAAAGAGAGAGGCCAAGGATGAGATGGAAGGATGGAGTGGAGAGGTATATGAGAGAGGAGGGTGCGAGCTGGGAGCAGGGCAATGACATGGCGGGGGACAGGGCGACATGGAGGTGATTTGTTTGTGGGCACCCTTTACGGGATTAAGGCGTCTGGCATTAGATAGATAGATAGACTTTTCCGCGACTCATTATTCTTGTGGTATCTGTTCTTTGTTTCTTCACAACCCCCTTTCCTTTGAAATCATCCTCTTCCTATGCTTTCCCAAATTCTCTCGTACGTTTCCTCCCTTCAGTTCCTTTCTTTGTTTCCCTCTTTTCTCAGTTCCTTAGTTTCCTTCTTTTTTTTCGCCCATCCTTCTTCTACCACCCCATGAGAACGCCTTCCACCCCCAAGACGAGGTGACCCCATCCTCTCCTGGTGCGGCAGTCTCCTCCAGCCCGCCACGCAGCCAGCGACCGTGAAATGAATTGTGCCGCCTACCTTAATATTCCGCCTCCCTACCGTCCCCATCGCCTCCCTCCTCCCACCCGCCTGTTCTTTTCGCAAGCAATTTTCCTTCTCTGAGTTTGGATTTTTTTACATTTTTCCTTATTATTTACTTTTGTACTCCTTACCCTAACAGCGGTTCTTTTGTTGTGTGCATTTGCTTTCCTTATCGTCACAGTATCTAGGCACCCCCTTCCTCCCACGGCAGTGATGCTTCAGAAAGCGCGGGCTCAAATCTCCAAATGACGGTGACATCAGCCACAGAAATCTGAAACCTGACATGGTAGAGTGCAGTGGACTGTGTCTTAGATCGTATTCTCTTTGCCTTGACAGTTTTCGTAACATCTCTCCCTCAGCGATTTTTGTTTTTTGTACGTCACATCTTAACTATTTTATACTACTGATGAAAATTGTAATAATAATCAAGTTATAAATACCATACAGGATAAGAGGAATGGAAAGTAAATGGCGGTGCCATAAGTTACGTGTGCCAACAACAGTACGGCAGCAGTCACGCATCATTGGACTGAAATTTACAAACGTAAAAAATGTTGCAACTCTTACTCTGCAGGATGAATCAGTGCCATATAGATTATGCCCTCTCCTTTCCTCAGCCTTCTTGCAAAATCAGATAATGATTACGACAGGGAAGTGATCAAAAGTGTGTTTGTGAATTTCGGCCCTAATCTTTTTAACTACGAATCGTGGATGCTTCCCCCCCCCCCCCCCCCCTTGTAAGATCACTGTAGTGGTCGAACTCTTTCAGTAGGAGAGGCCTCTCATAAAGCTAAATATAGTCGGGCGGCAGCAAGAGTATAATGAAAATAACGTCTTACCACTAAATGTTTGGTGGAGATTGTTACTAATATTTACAGCATGAGAGATCCCTCATAAAGTAAATATATACAGTCGTCCATTAACAGAAACCAAATAAGAGAAAATGTATCATCCAACTGAAGACTAACGTAAGTTTTCTGAATCCCCTACATTGGGATATAATGGCGCAATTCTAAACACATGTTATTTGTTACGAGTATTTTATTATTATTATCAGTATTATTATTTTTATTGTTATTATTATTTATCAGTCAATACATTTCTTTTT
>JAGKTI010035308.1:0-11284 GCA_018397915.1 Birgus latro | reverse complement strand
TCCCATCCACTCCATATATTCTTAATACTTTCCACAATCCTTGTCTACCCACCCTGTCATATGCTTTCTCCAAATCCATGAAAGCTGCATACACTTCTTTCCCTTCTCTAGAAACTTTTCCACTAAAGATCTAAGAACGAATATCTGGTCTACACAACCTCTTCCCTTCTTAAAACCTCCCTGTTCTTCTCCAACTAATTCCTCTGTTATTTCCCTCTGTTAATAAGAATCCTACCATATACTTTCCCTATTACACTAAAAAGGCAAATACCCCAATGACTACCACACACTTCTTTTTCCCCTTTTCCTTTGTACAGGGGAATTATTATACCTGACTTCCAATCCTCCAGGACTCTACCTTCCTCGCAGGCCTATCTTCACGCCTTCCACATTCATTCTATTACTATCTCTCCCCCATGCTTCAGCATTTCACCACACACTCCATCAATTCCTATGGCTTTCCCCATTTTAACTTTCTTCATTGCTTCCACCACTTCCATCCTACTGATTTCTTCCTCTCCTCCCACATCCCTCCTTCTCCCAGCCATTCCTCAGCCACTTATACTTGCATTACATACATTCTATATGTTCAACAATTCATTAAAGTGTTCTCTCCATCTGTTCACTTTTTCTCCTTTCTCCACCAGTAATCTACCATTTTTATCTTTCACACCCAAACTAACCAGTAATCTACCATTTTTATCTTTCACACCCAAACTAACTTCTTTGGCACCCTGTCTAACTCTCTTTACCTATTTCCAGAACATTTTATTACTTTCCCAACACATTACACTCAAATTCCTTCCAAATTCCTCATCCACTCTCTTCTTACTCTCTCTTATTAATCTTTTCACCCCTTTCCTCCTATCTACATATAACTCTCTCTTCCATCTCTCAACTTCTTCGATGCCCCTGCTCCTTCTCCACTCATTATATGCCTTCTTCTTTTGTGCCACAGCCTCTCTCACCTCTTCAGTCCACCAAGCTGTTCCCTGTACCCCCTTTCGTCTTCTCTTCACACACATCACCTCAGCTGCTGCACAGACTTCTTCTGTGAATATCTTGCACACACCTTCCACGTCCCCCACCTGCTCCAAATCTATATTTACCCAATCACTCCTTCACTTCCCTTTTATATTCTGCCTTTATTCCATCCTATTGTAACTTTTCTAACCTCCTCGTAAGAACTACTTCTTCCTGCCCTTCGCTTCTTCTCTTCCTCCATTTTGTTTGGACTTTGATTCTGACTATCACCAAGTGGTGGTCCGAAAGTCCACTCCCCCAACCTCTATATACTCTTGCATCCATTACACACCTTCTCATCCTTTCATCCACACACACATAATCAATCATTGCCTTCCATTCATTCAGTTCACCATCCACCTTTCTCATCACTCGCCACATATACCTATGGATCATTTTGTGCCTGAAGAGGGTATTAGCTATCACCAACCCCCTCCCAGCACAAATGTCCACTAAAGTACTGCTATTCTCATCCATCTCTGCAGGCACACCCCACTCACCAACTACTCCATCCACCTTCACATTCCCTACTTTTCCATTCATATCTCCAATTAAAAACACTCTCTCATTTCTTTCAAACCTTTCCAAGCACGCTTCCACATTTGTCCAGAATTCTTCTCTCACTCTACTTACACGATCTTGCGGTGGCGCACACATGCACACAATCGCCCATATTTGTAGGATGTTTTAGGAGAAATACACTGAGGTGGTTCTGGCCACATGGAGAGGATGGAGAGTGAGAGACTGATGAGGAGAGTGTATATGTGAGATGGAGGAGGGACGAGGGAGAAGGCCAAGGATGAGATGGAGGGATGGAGTGGAGAGGTATATTAGAGCTGGGGGTGCGAGTTGGAAGCAAGGCAGTGAAATGGCAGGGCACAGAGCAACATGGAGGCAACTTGCATGGCAATAGACAGATAGATAAATAGATATAACTTGTCTTTTTCAATTTGTTTCCATCTCCTCTTGTTGCTCCCTCATCCCATACAAGCAGATCTTCTCTGTCAGTTTTGTCTGCACCCACCATGGCCCTGACCACTGCAATCATGTTGCCCCTCTCTCTTCCTTTTTCTAAGGAAGGCAGACCCAGTTTTTCTAGTCTTTCCTTGTACAATAGATCTGCTAGGCTAGGGGCCATCTTGGTTGCTGTTATTTGTATTCTCTCAATCTTGTTTATATCATTCTTTTTATGTGGGGACACCACTGCCACATATTCCAACCTGGCACAGATCATAGCCACTATCAATTTTTTCATCATATCCTCATCTATGTAATGAAATACCACTATTATGTTTATCAAGAGCTTATATGTCTCTCTAACAATCTTGTTAATGTGTTTTTCGGGTGACAAATTATACTGGACCAACACTCCCATGCCCTTCTTTTCTCTCGCTTCTGTAATCAGTTCCTGTCCCATCGAGTAATTCAGGGATGGCCACTTGATACTTTTGCCCATTTCCATTATTTTGCATTTTTTTGGCACTGATATTCATTTTCCATACCCAGCTCCAATTGTAAATCTTGCCCAGGTCTTCCTGCAGCATTTTACATCCTTCTTCAGCTTCTACTTTCCTTATGATCTATGCATCATCTGCAAACAAACTTGCATAACTGTTCATTCCATCCACCGCATAGTTTACGTAAATCAGGTACTTTATGGGTATCAGCACCAAGTCCTGTGGGACTCTAGTTAGTTCCCTCAACCCTGATATCTTGTCTTTTATTACTGTCCTCATCTGCCTGTCTCTCATGAAGTCTCTCATCCACTCTGAGAGGTTTCCAATTAGTCCTCCTATGTGCTCTAATTTCCACATTAGTTGCTTATGGGGTACCTTGTCAAAGGCTTTCTCCATATCTAAGTACACACAATCCACCCAACTCTCTCTCTCTCCTGTAGAATATCAATTGCCCTTGAGTAGAAGCTCAACAAATCTGAGACACACAACCTTCCATTTCTGAATCCGAACTGATCTATCTATCTGACTTTCTGCAAAAATGTCCATCTCCTCCAGATATTTTATCCATCTACCTTTCAGGATTCTCTCGCACAATTTTGCCACTATGCTGGTCAGGGGATCTTCTTTATTCCCTCTTTTGTAAATTAGTACCACATTGGCCCTCCTCCATACCCGGGGCACTTTCCCTTCTTCATGAGAAGACACAATTAACCCATGAATCTTGTCAACCATTTGTTCTCTTCATTCCTTTAGTATCCAATTCGAGATATGGTCTGGCCCGCCCCTGGGGCCTCCCTTGCATCTTGAGTTTTCAGTAATATATACACTTCCTGCACTTCCACTATTACACCTTTTAATACTACATTTCTAGTCACACCCTCCCCTTCCATAAAATCACTTTCTTTAGTGAAAACCGATTGGAAACATTTGTTCATTACTGCATCTTTGTAGACTTTTCTTTCTACTTTCAGCTTACTGATTCCATCCTTGTGTTTCAATTTACCACTGACAAACCTATAAAACAATTCAGGTTCTTCCTTGCAAGTGTCATTTATACCTCTTTCAAAGTCTCTTTCTTCCTCTCTATGGATTCTTGTATATTGATTTCTACCTCTTTTGTACTCTTTCTTGTTCTATTACTGCCTTTCTGTGTCCATTTGTTCCAAGCTGCATACCTTCTCCTTTTAGCTACTATACACTTTCTGTTGAACCAATCCTTTTTCCATTTCTCTTTCCCACTTGCTCTTGGCAAATATTTTTCCACACCCGAGTTGTAAAAGCCTCAAGTGATATCTCACTTCTTCTGTGTCTCTCTTCTTTTTCTTAAATGTCTCCAATCCACTTACTTGAAAAATTTTCTCAATCCTGTAAAGTTTGCTTTTCTAAAGTTGTATCTTTCATGACTGTATAGCTCGTCGCTTGTCGTCACATTCCCCTATATTGTTTGGAACTCAATCACTACATGATCACACTTTCCTATAGGGCACAGATACAGTAGGCGCGGAAAGTATTGACGCTTTTTTGCCGACGTCATTCTTTTTCGCGTTAAGTGAAGTAGGGTCAATACTACCCTCCCCTGTGATGCGAAATGAGCTGACGCTTTTTCAACGGGAGCTGGCAACCCTGCTTGATAGGTTTGGCACCACAGGAGCAGGCTCAGTAATGTTTGGGCAGCCACAGGAGGAGGATTGTCTCTGTGTGTGATGAACCACGAGGGCATGTTTTGACTCAAATAACACAGTTATTTGGTTACCTACCACATTCTCATCATGCCTAAAGTAACCACAAGCAAGGACAAACGTGTGGAAGTGATTACTTTATACAAAGATGGCCACAAACTCCCATTTATTGCAAATCAGATGGTGTTAGACTGAGGACAGTGCAGAGACTGGTGAAGCGGTTCAAGGACAGTGGGGAGGCCATTCCTCCCACTCCACTTCCCAAGCCTGGGAGACCTCGTAAGACAACCTTCAGGACCCGTCAGCTGATCTCAAGGCAAGTTAGCAAGGATCCAAGGCTAACAGCACGGGATTTAAAAGAAAAGAACCCACAGTTGCTGGCAGATGTGTCTGTCAGAAGTGTGCAGCAGCTGTTGCATGACGATCTGGGCTCGTAAAAAACCACTGCTAACTGCACTTTAAAAGAAAAAGAGAGTAAATTTTTGTAAGAAATATCTTGCCTGTATTGAGGAGCAATGGAAAACTGTGCTTTGGAGTGATGAGTCAACATTTACTGTCACTGGTACCCCTTCATCACGAGTGTACCGCAAACCAGGCAGTGACCCCCTGGATCCTAAGTACACTTCCAAGTTTGTTAAATACCCAGCCTCACTCATGGCTTGGGGCTGCTTTACATATTATGGTGTTGGTGAGTCGGTAATTCTACCTGGAAATGAAAAAGTGAACCAGAACAATTATTTGGAGCTCTTATGTGATGTTTTAAGTGATTCTTTTGATATAACCAAGGCAAGAGTATTTATGCAAGATTCTGCCCCTGAACATGTTGCAAAGTCAGTGAAACAGTGGCTAACAGACTGTGAGGTTCCCTTTATTCGAGATTGGCCCGGAAACAGCCCAAATATCAATCCCTTTGAGAATTTATGGGCGCCCATGAAGCGGCAGCTGCGTAGTATGGACACATCATCTTTGCCTAAACTTGAGGCTGCAGCTATGGAGCAGTTTTAGTCTGTCTGTTCTGCAAAACTACGCCATCAGTCTCCCCAGATGCCTTAAGAAGAGAATAAAGGTGAAGGGGAATGCCAGTAAATACTAAATTCAATGGTGAGTGTTAATTTATTTGTTTCTCCTTGCTAACCACAAGAATGTTTTCTTTTTTTAAGATGGCGTCAACACTTTCCGCGCCTACTGTGTTTTGGAGATTCAATTATGTCAGGTTCTTTGGTTAGCAGTAAACCTAGTCTTGCTGGTGTGTCATCACCTCTAAACCTTTTCTCTTCTTTGACCCAATGGGTCATTACATTATTCATTGCTATATTCAACATTACACTGCCCCAAGAATTTTCACCACGAGTCCCACTCTTTCCAGTTCACCTCCTTACATTTAAAATCACCCACCATGATTATATTGTTGCTTTTCTCAATCATTCTCTGTAGGTGTTTAACCATGTCTGACAACAATTCCTGGTATTCAACCTCATTCCATGCCCTTGTCTTGGGGGGTACACATGCTACTGCGATGTCTCTCCTGCCTTTCCCTCTAGTTTCTAGTTTCGTATTAATCACTTTTGCCCTACGTTCTCCTAGCTCCACATCATCCACATTTATGCTGTTCTTCAATGCTATCATTACTCCTCCTCTCTTTATTTCTTTTCTACCTCTTCTCCATAGTTTGTATTTGCCATCTCCCCCTTGGATATCAATATCCTCTCTTAACTTGGTCTCTACAAAGTACATAATATCTGGCTCATTTACCTTCAAGAAATAGTTGATTTCTAGCCTTGCAGAGGTTAAGCCATCTACATTAGCATATGCCACTTTCAATCTTCTTACAATATTTTTATTCTGTCCTTCTCCCTTCCTTTCTTCATCAGTACCACTTCCTCAATTTCTAATCTATAACTTTCCAGTAGGGCTCTGTCTTCTCTTCCTCTGTTCTTTGGTCATTATTTTTTCCTTTACTTCTCTAGCTCCTTTTTTTTAGCTCTTTCTTCCTTATTTGCATCTCTCCTTATCCAAGCATTCTTGAACCCCTCCTTGTCTGATACTTTCCATGTCTTGTTAATAATCTCAGTTACTGTAACCTGTGACCAAAATTTAACTTCTAGTGGCTGCGCCCCTCCCTCCTCGTATCTTCCCAGCCTACACACTTCTTCAATCTCTTCTTGAGCTTTGTTTTCACCCTCCATAACTATAGTAGGATCACGGAATACTGGCCAGTCTGGGTGTGTCCCGTCACCTTGACTGTTGCCATACTTCCAACTGACCTCCTGTACAGCCAAGGCCATCTAAAAATATTTTTAGATGGCCTTGATACAGCCCAGTACAGTTTTACTTATACAAAAAAACTATAAGGTTTTAATGAAAGATTTGCTTTTTGTTAGTAATTACAAAGAACTCTGTACAACACCTGGCAGCATTGCTTATGCGGTGTTGCTGCACACACACACATACATGCATGCACGCACACACACACACCATAATAATAATAATAATAATAATAATCTGTCTTTCTTTCCTTCATTCTTTCCTTGTCCTTCTGCCTACGGGTGACTTTACACTCCCTCTTCTGTCTTTCTTGCCTTCATTCTTTCCTCATCCTTCTGCCTGTGGGTGACTCTACACTGAGTGACAAGCCAAATGGTTTCCTGTACACCAGGAAACCATTTACTACGCTGGGTGGTAACCATATAACCAAATTTTGGCACCTGATGGTTTAGTGGGTAATTACGGTTCTCCAATCGGATTGAGCCGGTGAAGGTTTATATCCAAGGGATAGTTGGGGTTTATTGCTCATGTAATGCCATTCAGGGATGAGTGAGGCTGGTCACTCTCATCTTAAATGTCAGAACCAACTTGCCTAGCCCCAGGCTCCTATGCTCCTCTGTGGGGCGACACAGGATTGGATAATGAATGAATGAATGAATGATAATGATCTATCTATCTATCTATAGTACTGCCAGACGCCTCAATCCTGAACGGGGTGGCCACAAACAAATCGCCTCCATGTCACTCTGTCCCCTGCCATTTCACTACCACGCTCCCAACTCACACCCACCTCTCTCATATACCTCTCCACTCCATCCCTCCATCTCATCCTCGGCCTCCCCCTCCCTCTCGCCCCCTCCACCTCACTCACATACACTCTCCTCGTCAATCTTTCACTCTCCATCCTCTCCACATGCCCAAACCACCTTAACGTATTTCTCCTAACGCTTCCCATCACGTCCTCAACCACACCACAACGCTCCTTCACTTCCTCATTTGTTAGTCTGTATCCATGTGACTCCACATGCTCCTCTCAAATAACTCATTTCATCATAACTCATGATAATGATAATAATAATTGCCATACACCATACTCCCTTAATGAGAGTGCACCCCCCCTCATACACACACACACACACACACACACACACACACACACACACACACACAGAAGGAGAGAGAGATAGAGAGCAGGGTGTAAATGGGGGGCTGTACCATGGCCATCTAAAAATAGCCTTGGCTGTAAGGGAGGTCAGTTGGAAGTATGACAACAGTGTAAAGGTGACGGGACACACCCAGACCGGCCAGTATTCCGTGGTCCTACTATAATGATCTTATCTCTTTAACCATTCTCAGTTCTTCTCTTTCCCCCTCTGATCTTAATGACATTGGTTTTTCTGTTAATCCTAAAATTATCACACTTTTTCTTATCTGCTATACAGGTATCCCTAACCAAATATTCTCTACTTTTAAGTACCTTCACCACTTCCTTCTCCACCTTTTCCTGGTTTTCCTTTCTCTGTTGTTCTAAAATCTCCTTAAGACTTATTTTATCCTTCTGTTGAGTTTTCTTCCACCCCTTATGGTGTTCTTGGATTTCCTTGAAATGTTCCTTGTGCATTTAGTTTTTGATTCATGTTCATCATGTTTCCATTTCATCATGTCCCTTTCCTCCTAAAGCCTCTTATTTTACCATTTAAGCTGTTTTATTTCACTTGTGGCTGATTCACTGCTCACTTTTAATTCTGACACCCTTCCTTCCTGGTCAACACTATGTGAGCAGATGCTCTCTAACTTGTTTTTCAACCCCTTTATCTCTCTTTCCTGTTCTAAGGTTCATTCCTATAACTCCCTAATTATTGCCCATTCCTGTTTTAATTCCTGGGCATTCTTCTCAGCCATTTTCTCCACACCTGCTACTCTTGTTTGGTTCAGTATAATACTTCCATTGTTTTGGTCTTCACTGGAGAACCCTGCGAACTCACTATCACTGGATATAAACAATGATCTACTTCTCTCCGCCATGGCACAAACATTCAAAATTTAAAACCGTCAATGTGTTTTACTCTTATTTGACCAACTCCTCTGGCTTATTTTCACTCAACTGAGACAGGACCACCACTCATGCACTGAATTTGCATATTCACAATAGGCAGGCTTCCTTTTCGCCACTGATTAAGTGATATTTTCCTACAACCTGCATGAAGCTCTGCCGCTGACAATGTGTGTGTGTGTCATTTCTGTTCTTTTCACACTTTATGTTCTCATGCAGTCCTCTTTTCACAGACTGTTTTTCTCAAAAGCTCTTCTCTCTCACTGAACTTTTTCTTTTACCTCAATTTTTGTTCTCTCTGCATCCTTATAAACCACCATTTCTTTTCCTTTTATAGGTTATTCCAGCAGTCCATTTTAAGAAAGAAGAGCCATTCACTTTGTCATTTTACACAAGAGCAGTGACAGATAAAGACTCATATTGATATAACCATTAGTCAGAGAGAGAGACATTTTAACATACTGTCTGGTAAAATTATTTTGCAAGTCCATTCCTTTATTACTGTATGAGTGCAAGCATAATTGAATTAGAGCACAGTCATCCTCAGAAAAGAAGTAGAGTTTGTTTGAATCTTTAATCCTCCAATTTTCAGATAATATTATTCATCTGGGAAAATTTTCTCATACCAGTGCGGATAACAAGGTAACAGGCCAACAGCATACCTCTAAAAGCAGCAAGAACAAAATAAGAAGTTACTGGAGTGAAGTGGTTAAAGTCTAGGATGTGTTCAGGAAAAGTGAACAACTCTTAGACATGCTTCTCATTAAAAAAAAAAAAAGAAGAAGAAGAAGAAGAAAAAGAAAAAAAACAACAAGAAGAGTGAACTTAAAAAATAAACAAAAAAAAAAAATAATTCATCACCAACTTGATAATGAAACAATTTTTAAGTGCAACACCTTTATATGAAGCCTAATTATATCTCTTCCCTTCAATTATAGCTGTACTATGATTTATTCCTCAAGCTCACCAACTTTCCATGCAGAGAAAGCAAGCGTATTCATCTAAAAGATCAACAACCTTGTAGAGAAAAAATATGAGGATATGTTTTTTAAATAACCTATTTTATACATTTTCTCTGCTGTTCAAAACACCTCTGTCAGAGTGACAGCCCAACATACTGAAGGTCCGATCTCTCAGGAGATGACTGGAGGATTGATTTCCATAAAGTCACTAAAGAAAGCAGGCTGGTGGTCTTTCTTTAAATGTAATCGACTATGGTAACCTATCTTCCAGCTCCTACACCTTGTGAAGGGAGAGTAAACATAAAAACAGGGACAGACATCACAAAGCACTTTGTTGTGTTGCTTATGTGTGTAACTTTAGCCTTATAGCCGAAAGAAGGTTATACACCCACTACCTTCAGATACACGACCAATGCATCATCCAGGTTAATACAATTACAGTACACTTGCATAACTCACGCTCTTCTAACTCACGAATTATCTAACTCACGGTGTTCTTATCTAAGTCACTATTATCACCAAACTCACGGAAAATGCTCTAACTCGCGTTTTGCCACTGGAAAATGACTTATTTCTGAGGAGATGTTTAACTCACGGTATTGTAACCGCAACTCACGACTGAAAGCCAATCATATTTAAGCATACAATCCTTGTGATTGTGAAGCCAATCAAAACAATGCTTTCTTCATCCACGCCACCTACGCCTAGTGGCCAGTACTGCAACAAGGCCTACCAAGCGGGATTTTTAGTCTGCACGTGTACATCTACCTGCGAGCGTCTTCCTTTCCTTTTTGTGCTTTCCTGCTTTTCTTGTGTTTCACCATGGCTGAAAACAGTCGAGCAAAGAGTTCTTCATCCAGGAAACGACTGAAGCAGAAGCCACCACTAAGCTACACCAACAAAAATAGAGCTAATTTGTAGGATAAACAACGGCGAGAGGAAGTGTTAAGTGAAGTGCTTACATTTGGGGATATGGCCAAAGAAAAGATCAAAGCACATGATGGAAATGAAACAAAGTGTAATTAAATTGTTTTAAATCTTGATAAAGCTGTTGCCTGTTACAAGCATGCTGAAGAAGAAGCATTAATGCAGCAGCAGCATGAGGCACCGTATGCTAGTGTTCTGAAACTGCCACCCGTCTCTCATCGACGTAATCATTGTCATCAGTAGGATTAAGGTAAATGCTTTTCAGTATTGTTTATTATCATACTAGGATCTTTTAATACTGTTTATTATCATTATAAGATATGCAATACATACTTTTGAGACAGGAAGTTAGTGTTAAGTGGTGTTAAGAGGGGTTCTGGTAATGTTATACTAGGCTACCTGACACCATGGCAGAATCAAATACAGCAATCTCTCTACTATCCAACGTAATAGAGCCAAAGGCATGACCAGACAGTGGTCTTGTCCAGATAGTGGCCCTGAAGCTCCAGCACTGGTCATTCATGACCCTAACCTAACCTAACCTAAATCAGAAAACCACCTACCTACCTCCCTACTGGACATGCATAGCACTTATTTAAGTCCCCTTTCACATAAATAATGCACACAATGCATGAATTAACTGAATTTTAACCAAAAAATTATCATTTAGAGGTGAGTAAGGCATAGGTGCTCACAACTTGCCAGCAAATGTAAGTAAGTATCAAACATGGAAATCACTATGAAAATCACCCATTCTCACACCATATGCATTAAATACAGTAGGCGCGGAAAGTGTTGACGCTAAAGGGCCGACGTCATTCTTTTTCGCGTTAAGTGAAGTAAGGTCAATACTACCCTCCCCTGTGATGCAAAATGAGCTGACGCTTTTTCAACGGGAGCTGGCAACCCTGCTTGATA
>JAGKTI010035307.1:0-10409 GCA_018397915.1 Birgus latro | reverse complement strand
AAAAAAAAAAAAAAAAAAAAAAAAAAACACTTATTGTCCTGAGTGAAGTAACTCCATTAGTTTTGAACATATGTCAAAAAAACAAAATACCTACAAAAAGAAGAATGAAAGGGGAACGTTTTGTGCATATATATTTTTTCTGAGACTGACTAACATGACTGTAATGATTTTTTGAACATGACAAAAAGGAGTTAAAATTTGGGCTAAATATATAGGCATTTTGGGAATTATTTTGTTCAGCAACGGTGAAGAATATTAAAAAACTTTAGGGCAATTTATTAACGTGGGTTTTAACAGTAAAACTACTTGGACAATACCGCGCGCTGCGGATCGAGCGAAAAAAAAGCTAGGCCAAGTAGACACAGATCAGCTGACCAATCAAAACATTCAAGATGGCGGAGGATGCTGCTCAGTCACTGATTGAAGAAGTTTATTTAATGAAGTCTGTATCCTCAAGTGTGAATAAAACTCCACTATAACACATTAATAACCACTTTTATATGATGATGATGATGGGAGGCCTTATACTTCGTCTTGGCTTTGAGATAGGTGCTTCGTCATCAACACGTTCATAGCGGTTTTACAAACAAACCTATAAACTAGACACCATACCCAAAGACTCTTTGATGTTTCATTACTTAACACAGTGAATTTGGTGAAGTTCAGCCTCCTCATAAGATTGAAAAAAGTCCACAGTTGGAGCACTTGTAGTACACAGTTAAAATAGCCGCCATCTTCTTTGTTTACAAACAGTGGGGCGCCGACCGATCCACCTCATTCTTTTGCTCTCTTCGCCCGGCGGGCGGAAAAACTTGCACGCCGAGCAATTGTGTCTACCAGCGAAGTGCTGCGTAGCGCCCCGTGGCGCTCGGCCGAGTAGACACAAGGCAGATGAACACACTTCCCCTGCTGGTTTCCCATTTCTCTCATCTCTTTTCTTATACGTATTATGCATATATTGTTATTTTTTCTGTAAAAACTAATCAACCAAATTTACTCAAACTTTGGGATGTTATTGCTCATACAAAGTAACAAAATGTATAAGACAAATATAAGAAAAACAAATGTACCTTCATAAGTAACAAGCATCTATTCACCTTAAACACAGCTTCCCTCTCTCTCACACACACACACATATACCACACCAACACAAGGCTCTAAGAACTAAACAATGGGATCAACAGCACCATTAGTACAAAGAAAACAAAAAACTGTACGGCCTGTGTAACAACACATAATCATTCCAAAGACCCCACTCAGTTCCACAAAATACTACAGTATCACCAAATCAGAAACATGCACCTCCAAGACCGACACTGTACTGGTAAGTCACGTAACCAACACGCACCAAGTCTGAAAAACAACCTTCTCTACATTAGGCAGTCCTTTCTACTTGATCACAGTGTAGCCCCTTTCACTCCAGAACAGATCCATACCATATCAAGAAAACACAGATATCTACAAGCACAGTGCACCTGAAAGAAAACCACCAGTCCCTTACAAAAATCAGCAACTGTTAATATGTACACTATAGTATTCCCAGTACAGTACAGTTTTGGGAAACACAGAACATTTATCACTATACATAAACCAGACAAGGACCCAACACTCTCTTCTTTGTACAGACCCATAGCACTACTTAGCACACCATCCAAAACAAATGAATGCCTCATTCTCAACAAAGTCACACCTCATGCACCCCTTGGTCCTTCACAATGTGGATTAAAGCACTACACTCTACAATCACCTGTCTAATCTCACACAACAAACATCAAATGGCATCAGCTCTGTGGCACCTGCACAATGCACACTTCTCACAGTAACAGATATTAGTAAAGCCTTCATTGCCAGTCCCCAACACAAATTAGTCGCAAAGACATATAACACAAACATGGAAAATGCAGCCAAATGCTGGCTTGCCAACTATTTATCTGATAGTCAAACACATTGCATTCCATGGCAAGTCATCACGAACACAAAATTTTCCTAATAATGTTCTACAGGGCTCAGTTCTCTCACACATACACTCTTGCACCTATATAAGTATATGCCAACATCACAGCCCCTCACAACATTGCCTCAAATCCAGATGACATCACCATAACCACACACCACGCTGCAGACACAGCTTGCACACAGAATCCTAGCCCTCCAGAGCATTGCCTCATATGCAGATGACATCACCATAAAAACCACATATTACACTGCAGACACAGCTTGCAGACAGCATCCCAGCCCCCCACAATGTTGCCTCATATGCAGATGACATCACCGTAACAACCACGCACCACATTACAGACACAGCTTGCACACAGCAACAAGAGTACCTCGACAAACTGCAGACACCAGGCTGATGATCATCATCCCAGCCAAATCCACCACTACAATCATCACCAAAAGCAAATATGAATATACGTACTCTCTAACGAAGTATATGTGCCATTCACACCTTCCTCTTTCTTGGAGTGACATTATGACGCCAGACTCACCTTCAAGGACCACGTACAAGACATCAAGAGTTTGTGCACTCACCAACTCAATGCACCCAGGGCAACTACTGGGACAGACTTTGGATAACAAAAAGAAACACTACTGTATCCTTACTCTATAGAAATACATTAGATCAATGATTCCCCCTACTTCCCCGGCACGGGTCCCCATCCTATCCTAACTAATACATGCCATAACGCCTTGCAAACAATACGGAACCCTACACACCACCACTGGCTGCACCACAAGCACTCCCACAGCTCACTTACACTCTGAAGCTAGTCCTGCGTGTCAGAGACTACCTTGATATGAGAGGTACACAATTTCATGCAGCATCCTGTGCCAATGGACATCTGTCATTACATGACAGAGACATCCAACACACCTTGACACACAAAGCAATCACACAAACACTGCTAAACCCTTTACAAGAATATCCCACCTCCAGATATTACAACACTAACAATGAAGAAACATCTACATGCTCACTTCAAATGCAAGGCAGTACCACATGTTGATCAGAACACTACATTACAAGGCCCCTTTCCTGACATCCACCCATATGAGGTGTCCTTAAATAAAGCAAATCCTCACTATAATGGACTAATTGGAGGAAAACCAGGTCTATTAAAGCCAGCAGTCCATTATAAACTACAGTCCCTTCCCAAGGTGGGATTTCGAGCACATGTATGAAAATAAATAAGTACAAGTATTTTCTAGTTCTAAAAATGTAAACTATACCCATTTTACACTAACTGGGCCCACAATCTTGCCCTTTTGCAGCTTATTTCATATCCTTGTCATAACTTCATGACTATAGTCGCAGCGCACAACTCTGAGGCTGACATTATCATACCCTGGCAACCTACCTGTCAACAGTGTGTCCAATTTCGTATCATATTATACAAGAATCATATTATTATTATATATGAATATATTATACATGAATATTATAATACACGAACATATTATACACATGAATATATTATACACGAACATATTATACACAAATCACACGCGTTTCATATTACACACAAACTCGGAAGCACTGTTGACAGGTAGGTTGCCAGGGTATGATGATGACAACTTCAGAGTCATGCACGGCGACTATGGTACAGTATTAGTATATTTTGTTATTACAACTCGGCAAACACAAAGGAGAGAGGGCAATTTCAGGTCAGGTTGGAGTAAAATGGGCAGGAAACACATGTAATGGGACTGTAGCACCAGTCGAGCAGGGCAGTACTCCCAAGGAGGATGGAAAGCTGATGACAGGGAGAGCTGGAGCTCCCGATTCATCAGCCCTCAGGACTTGTTCCTGACCATCCCCCTTTGCTGAGCTTTTTCAGTGTCTCAGTAACACAGAGAGTAGACCAGCATGCTCTCCAATACAAGTTTCTTTAACTGTAAACACCAAACTACATACACGCTACACACTACACTTCCTTTTCAAAAAATTCTAAAAAATGGCTACTCAGAATCGTGCCTCGGAGTCCCCAGGGGAGGGGACCATAAATGCCCCCACCATCCGCCCCTCTCCCGGTGACGACTCTCGGAGCTGCCTGGAACCACTGTCTAACTCGCTCCTTCTTCATTTCTGTAACATTCGCGGCCTTTCCTCTAACTTTCGCTCTGTTGAGCAACACCTCTTCTCCTCTAAACCTCACCTTCTCTTTCTTTCTGAGACTCAGCTGTCTGAGACAACTGACAGCAAACCCTTTTCTGTATCCTCCTACTTTCTCTATTCTCGTTTCAAAGCCAAAGGTGGCTGTTGTGTATATGTACGCAACGATCTATCTTGCTCTCGTGTTCCTGAACTTGAGTCTTCTGAATTCTCTACTCTCTGGCTTCGGCTCTCCTGTCATTCTCTGACTAAATATATCTGTGCTGTTTACTTATCTCCTAATTCTACCGACTATCAAAAATTCTTTGACTATCTTACTTCTACGATGGAACACATTCTATCCATGTCTCCTTTCTCTGAAATCTCCATTCTAGGAGATTTCAATGTTCACCACCACCTTTGGCTCTCCTCTCCTTTCACTGATCCACCTGGTGAACAAGCCTACATCTTTTCTATCCTTAATGACCTACAGCAGCCTGTACAGCACCCTACCCGTCCGTATCCCTGACCGCCTTGGAGAGAGTTCCAACATACTTGACCTTTTCGTAACAACTAATCCTTCTGCTTACGATGTTAATCTTTTCTCTCCGTTGGGCTCCTCCGATCATAACCTTATTACCTTAACATGTCCTATTGCTCCAGAACAGCCTGTGGACCCTCCAAAGAAATGCCGCCTGTGGCACTTTGGAGCTGCAGATTGGGAGGCCCTCAGGCAGTACTTCTTTGATTTTCCATGGAATGATTATTGCTTCCTTGGCCGGGAGCCGTCTGAGTGTGCCTTGCGCATTACGGAGGTTATTCTCACGGGCATGGAAGCATACATTCCTTTTTCATATCCTCTGACTAATGCAAGAAAGCCTTGGTTTAATCACACTTGTTCTAATGCTGTCTGCAACAAAGAAAGGGCCTTTAAAAGGTACCGGAGCCAACCCACCCCTGAATCACATCTTTTTTTTATTTCTGCCCGGAATCGTGCTAAGTCTGTTCTTCGCTCTGCTAAAAATAATTTCATCCGTGCTAAATGTTCCCAACTCTCCAACTCGAGCTCTTCTCGCTCCTTTTGGCACCTTGCCAAAAACCTTTATAATAACTTTACCTCATCATCCTTCCCTCCTCTTTTCTACCCTGATGGCTCTGTAGCTATTTCTTCTACTGATAAAGCAGATCTCTTTGCTCAGACTTTCTCCTCCAATTCTACCTTAGATGATTCCGGTGCTGTTCCTCCATCACTTCCCCCCTCAGACTTCCTCATGACTGGCATTAAAATTTCTTCAGCTGATGTATTTTCTGCCATCACTGGCCTCAATATTAACAAGGCATATGGGCCTGATGGAGTCCCTCCTGTTGTCCTCAAAAACTGTGCTTCTGTGCTTACACCCTGCCTAGGTAAACTCTTTCGCCTTTGTCTCTCAGCTTGTACCTTTCCTTCTTGCTGGAAGTTTGCTCTCATTCAGCCAGTCCCAAAGAAGGGTGACCATTCCCAACCCTCTAACTATCGTCCAATTGCTTTAACATCCTGTGTATCAAAAGTTTTCGAATCAGTTCTTGACAGAAAAATTTTAAAGCATCTTTCCTGTCACAACCTTCTTTCTGATCGTCAGTATGGGTTCCGTCAGGGACGCTCCACTGGTGCTCTTCTCACCTACCTTTCAGATTCCTGGTCATCCTCCTTTCGGGACTTTGGCGAAAGCTTTGCCATTGCACTTGACATCTGAAAGGCTTTCGATCGAGTCTGGCATAAATCTTTGATTTCCAAACTGCCCTCTTACGGTTTCTATCCTTCTATCTGTGCCTTCATCTCTAGCTTCCTTTCTGGTCGTTTTATAGCTGCTGCTGTAGACGGCCATCGTTCTTCTCCTAGACCTATCAACAGTGGTGTTCCTCAGGGCTTTGTCCTATCACCAACTCTCTTTGTTTTATTCATCATTGACCTTCTAAGCTGTACATCTAACCCTATCCACTCATATGCTGATGATTCCACCCTTCACCTTTCCATTTGATTTCCGCACCGTCCATCTCAGCAGTTACTTCAGCAAACAAGGGATGAGGCTATGGCACACCTAATGTCTGACTTGGCTCATATCTCTGATTGGGGTAAAAATAATCTTGTTATTTTTAATGCATCAGAAACTCAGTTCTTACACTTATCAACCCGACAAAATCTTCCTCAGGATTACCCACTAATGTTTAATAATGTCCACCTCAGTCCTGCATCATCCTTGAACATGCTAGGGGTTTCATTCTCTAGGGATTTGTCTTGGAAAGAAAATATTACATCTCTTGTGAAATCTGCTTCCAAGAGATTAGGTGTGCTGGGCCGACTCCGAGCTTTCTTTACCCCTGCACAGATGTTGACCTTGTACACGGGTTTCATTCGCCCGTGTATGGAGTACAACTCTCATGTGTGGGGAGGCTCCCCACATGCGGTTCTTCTCAATAGGGTGGAGTCAAAGGCTTTTCGTCTCATTAACTCTCCTCCTCTTACTGATTCCCTTCAACCTTTGTCTCTTCGCCGCACTGTTGCTTCTTTCTCTCTCTTCTATCGCTACTTCAATGGTCACTGTTCCTCTGAACTGTCTGCTTGCATCCCTCCACCTCTACGACGGACACGTAGTACCTGTCTAGCAACAAACTCTCATCCCTTTTCTGTCCAGCTCTCTAATGCAAGAGTTAACCATTACTCCCAGTCCTTCATTTATGCAACTGGTGGTCAACTCTGGAACTGTCTCCCTCTGTCTGTATTCCCTGCTTCCTATGATCTCCAATCTTTCAAACGCAGTGTTGTCCAGGCATCTCGAAATGAATGGAGCTTGAATTTGGCTCTCTCTTGTATGTTTTTATTTTTTCTTGGAAGGAACAGTATGCGGGCCCATGGCCCTTGGTTCCTCCTTCCTTGCATTAAAAGAAAAAAAAAATTGCACCCCATTTAACAACCACTGTTCGTTATAGTCAACAAAGGTTCGATGGGCTTCATGGCATTCGTTAAATCTGACAGCCGCCATGCCAGGGTCTGTTAGGGCACGGGTCTACTGTAGATACAACAGAGTTCACCTATCTAGGCTCAGAGCAGGACATCACCTAGCCCTATTCAGCTACTATCTTACATCTGGGTCAGGTAGATCACTGATGACACATGCCCAGCTCGTAGGAGAGGCCCACACAACATAACACATATACTGGAGCACTGCACAGCACATGCCACACTAAAACACAGGTACAGGAGCAATGGTGTAGGAAACCTATGGGACAACCCCATAGGACCAACTGTTTACCTGCTGTTGACGGGTCTACTCAATCAGACAGGCAAGTTGAGCAACAACAATAATAACAACAGCACTAAAAACACTGACAAGCACTATCTTTGGACAGTGGAAAGAATTTCTGAAAACCATTTGTAAAACAGTTCATTAGAACAACAGTGAATTACACTAGCCCAAATTCAGCCCCAACTTTTGTCAACATATGGCTAAGCTTAAAAAAAAAAAAAACAATAATGCCGTAGGAATAATATCAAGCTGCACTAAGATAATAAAAACAAATCACGTACATTAAGAAACAAAAATACTTTCTATTAAGGATGATATGAATATGAGGCACACAGTTCATCGCTTCAGTTTAATACCCATCCCACCCTTGTAGCTTTATTCTGCATCATCTCCCTCCACAAAGAACAAAAAACAAACAACCACCCAGTACTCAACAACATCCCTCTGCCTATGCTCAACACTATACTTCACAAGCACATGCATAAACAGACACCCATCACAACCATCCAACACCAACCAAATAGCATCCATTATGAACCATCATCAAACATCTACTCCCCAAATGCTACTCTACCATACAGACACAAGTGCACCTAGCCAGACAATGATATGGGCATCACCCCTCACAGTACAGAAACAACACAAAATACAACTCACAAGTAATTAAGCCCCTACTGAAAAGCACCCCCTCCCCACACACCACAACACAATCACCTCATCTTTCAGTATACTCCAACTAAAGACCTCTACGAGCAGCCAGTTGAAGTGGTTGGATTCCTGCAGTCCACTGGATTCAGGTACAGATGAGCCTGAGGTTGTAACAACAACAAGTACAGTTACATCTATGCCTCCCCAGCATAGGCACCCATCCTATCGAACACCCATTACAGCAGGGGTTCCCAGCCTTTTTAGCACTGCGTCCCCCTTTGGTCAGGACTGTATTCATGATGCCCCCCCACCTCTGAGAGCTAAACAATGATGTTTTTATCTGTTCCATATGAATGCTTAAGATAGTAGATGGCAACACTACATGTGGTTGCTCAAAATGACAGTTGTGAAATTTTCCTACCAAAGTTTGTTATTCATCCATATCTTTGGGAATACCCTGTATGCATTTGAATGGCCTAGCCCTATGTTGAACTTTGATTACCCCATGACCCCCCTGGCAATCTCAAATGGCCCCCCTGCAGGGGGTGTGCCCCCCAGGTTGGGAAATGCTGCACTACAACTTGCAGACCATACAGAACAACACTCAGTGTAGCATCACTGGCTTCACCAATACTATTCCTACAGCTCACTTACACTTTCAAACCAAAGTCCTCCCTGTTGGAGAATGTTTCAACACAACAGGGCTATACAACACAACCAGGCACTTAAAACAATCACCACACAAGCATTATCAAACCTTCTTTAACAACATCCCAGCTCCATACATTCCAACACTAGCTATAAAGAAATACCTACATACAGTATTCATTTCATGTGGAGGCCAATACAACACCTCAGTCAGAACACTATTATAAACCCACCTTCCTGACACCCACTCATCAAAAGTATCCTTGAAATGGACTGATCGAATTCACTAGAACATCACCCACACCTCAGTTACCAGCCAAGAATCACATTGGCTAGAGTCACAGATGACATATGTCCCACTTGTACAATAGGCCCATACAGAATAACACACATAATGGAGCATTGCACTGCACATGCCACAATTTGACACATACACAACATACAGTATATACACAGTTTAGGAAACCTATGGGACAACCTCACGGAGGCAGCTGCTTATCCGCAATCAGCAGGTCTGCTCAACCTGACAGATGAGTTAAGCAACAACAACATTTGTTTTTTAATTTGTTATTACTACATTCAGACAATTTTATTCAGCTCAGGAGACTTTTCAAACTGGAGGAATTAGATGTCACTTTTGTTAATCCTCTCACAAGGTGGCTGTCCTAAGCAGAATAAATTTTCCTGAAAGTAGCATGAATGAATGTGTATACAGGTCACAGGATTGCAGGGGTTACAGAGGGAGCTTCTGACACAAGGGGATAAAATATGGCACTGGCATCATGAAGTGTCACCCATCTAGGGTAAAATATGGCACTAGCATCATGAAGTGTCACCCATCTAGGGTATCAGATGAAACAGCACTGAAGAAAAATCAGGGGAATAAAATGCAAATCAGTATATTTCAGTACAAATTATAATCTACAGCTCTATAAACAAAGGCTAACAATAACCTCCATTACTGTTTTCATACCACAACATTACATAATACAGTTATCCCTAAATGATGACAAGAAATAAATGAGATTCATTGTAATGATCAAAATTTTAACTTTCTGCAAAAACCAGGTATCGTATCATTTTCATTAATAAACACAATGGTACGTCAATCCATTAAGAGTCATTCAAATATATACATATGAGAGGTATGTGTTAACTAAATATAATTATGAACTGAAATTGAAAAATACAACCAAGACAACATATCAGTGCTAAATGTTTAAGATATGCTGCATTTCAAACAAGAAAATTATGAACACATAAAATGAAAATCAGGTATAGCAAGAGATAAAACAGTGAACTGAAACTACCAGGAAGTTGCAGGAAAAGTTTTATAAATAGATTTATCATACCATAAGTGTCAAAGCAATCATAAATATCTTAAATTATGTTAAGTGTCATGGCAATTATACTGCAGCTGACATTCACAAATATCTTAGTCCCCTGGCTGTGACATACCTTTCAGAAGACATTTCTGGTAGCCTGCAGCAGGTTTTCCAAGATTTCTGCTAATTTTTTCAATCAATTTTCCATTTTTCCTTACGCTTTGTTTATACTGTACTTGAACAGCGGACAGATATGAGGTAACCCAACCTTTCTCTCACACAGTGGTTAGTGGGAACCACTTCCCATCCACATGAGCAGCAATCAGTCCAAATATGTTCCAGCAGTCAAAACAAGGTGTCTTCAACAATAGAGAACTTTAAGTCTTCCAGTTTGTTTCATTTGTAAAA
>JAGKTI010035306.1:0-11285 GCA_018397915.1 Birgus latro | reverse complement strand
ACGTCACTGACTGAAGGGCCAAGCAAGACAAGCACGGGCGATAAGAATACAATAAACAGACATGATGGCGCTGAAGTGTTTACAGGCCATGTCGGGGTCAAAGGTCATCTATTCCTCTGAATACTACTGACATTTAGCTTACCTGTGTGAGTCCATATTCACATTTATTATTCAGCTAGGACTATGTAAGGGATTGCCTATTTGTATTTAACATTGTCTTCTAAATCTTTACTCACATATAGTTTACGTGTCTCAACCCAAACTTCCCAACTTTCTTGAGTCTGAATCGTGTATAAGATGGTTTGTGCTTTTATATTCATTCACACAGCCGCCAGACACTTAACCTACTGACATAAATATTATTATATAGGTTTGAATCCGTAACAACAAGATTTCTTGCCCTCAAACTTTATTCTTATCTTCAGTCATATGCCCAGCAAACACATTTATTTTACGTGTCTAAACCCATATTCACAAACTTATTAACCTAGCTTATTACATAAACTTGATTGTACTTTCCGTTCATTCAGTCATCAATCACATCACAGCCACTGAGAGTGATAATTAAAGTGACCATTCCAATCGCACATAGTGAGTCCTGATAACAACTGGCCGCCAGTGGGACTTGTATGTCATAAAAGTTTTAGTGACTACTTGTCCTGCTTCTGTCTGGTGATAGCCTTTCCCTGACTGTGTTATCTGATTGCTCTCCTCTCAGACTGAATTACGAATGTTCTTTTGGCTGTTACTCCACAGCTCGGTTCATTATTTGTTGCTTTATGTTCCTTGAGGCGCCTGGTGGTCTAGTGGTTAGAACTCCCCAGTCTGAGTGGACGGTCCTGCAACTGAGTGTTTTTCATGTCTCGACTCAACTTCCATTGTCTTCTATTTGTAATCTTTTCGCAAAAACTGAGAGATTAACTTGGGGAGTGAAGAGAGGGGCTGATAGGAGAAGGAGAGGGGGACTGAGAACCAAGGTGAAGCAATATGGTGTGAGAATATGTGAGGGAGGATGGTGTGTCATGGTAATAGGGCCCGTTATGACTAAGAACAAACACAACTGGAGATTCTTTTGTTAATGTCACCCCTAACAGAATGCAGTATTAAGTAGTAAAACGACAGACAGACAGACAGATAAGTTGATGGACAGACAGACTGACAGATAGACATATAGGTAGACAGATAGTCAATTTGACAGACAGACAGACACAGATATTCATAACTATATCCCAGCCGTGTCATCTACATTTGTTCTATCCGTCATTCTCGATACTGCAAGATAAGGCAGTAAAAGTAAAAGGTAAAGGTGGGGACAGACGCCTTGAGGCGCTTAGCTGCAGTGCTCGTTTCCGCAACATAGGCCTTTGAGCATGTGGCGGGTTATTCATCCAATATCCCGGGATTCAAGGCAACAGCATCATGTAGGTTACCACAGTTACCTCCCCTGGGTGTAGCCTTAGGTACTCATTTTACCCTACAAACCCACAAAGGTGGATGGACACCCAAGTCGAGTGACGCCAGGGTCCAGCACCAGTGTTCGAACCCTGGCGTTAACGGGCCGGCAACTTTGCAGTCAGGGATGCTAACCACTCAGCTGCTATTTGTTTTTTTAACTCTTTGACTGTGGTGGTTTTATCTCGTTTTATCTCTGTCGACCATTGTCATCTAGTTAATGGGAAAGAATACATCTCAAGGAACAATGCACTGAAAGGGGTATAAGACTGCGTTATTTTTTTTCTCTGAATTATTGTTTGTATTAGTGAGAACAAAATACCTAATCATGCGCATCGCAGTAAAAAAAAAAAAAAGTTTGGATAAGTACAGAATAAGCAATTATATGACATAGACTGAAGGTAAAAAGCACTTGAAAGCTAAAACCTGGGAGGAGGAGTGTGACAAGATCGTTTAGTCAAGGGCATCATTTCTCCAGATATATATTCAGCCGTGTTTACATCATGATTAGGGTATGTCAAGTAGTTTTCTCAAGGACGCATCGCATCAGGGAGAGTCATCTGTGGGGAAAAAGAAAATCGAAAATTCTTAAATCACAAAAGTAGGTCAGCCGAGTAAAGTGAAAAACAGTAGTGATAGGATACTGGATGAAGTGTTGTCCCTGACTGTATGTGGTATAGTGTGGTATAAAGGGCAACGCACCAAAGCCCATTATACACCCCTTCAAACCGATGACCTGCGGTAATGCTTATTTTTTCATGCCGCCTCCAAATCTGGGGATCATCTATAATAGTGCTTTCACTCACCACATTACTTATAAGATCTTTCCAAGGATGAATAAATTCGTCCAGACGTATAAGGAATATACATCAAGAATACGCCACTTGATTCAAGAAGTTAAACCTGAGGTCACAAAAGGATAGACACCTTCTCTCCCCTGCCCTCAGTAATGGAAATACGTGAAAGTAAATGAAAGAATTTTAACTCTTCCACCTCATTACAAACTGGGTTATGTATGGTGGAATACCGTCTAGTCAGTTTCATCTTCACAGGTGTTCTAAAATTATCTATGACTTTCGGGGCATCACTGCACCTTCGTGTTCTCGCATTCAGTAATGCAGCCATGACACGACCACTAACTCAAGACAGAAGAATCGAGTCTAATTCTGTTCTCCTCAACCAGAGTCATTTGACTGCCAGGTTAACTCTTTTTTGGTTAGTTTTCAGGCCGAGGACGTGGTGTGTCTTTTAATCTAGCTACTTTCAGACACTTAGCTTAGGAAAAATATTTCGAACTGGAGGGGTTAAATATCACCTTCTTTGTTCCGTTTAGTAAGAGGAAGCTTTCCCTATCTATCTATCTATATACCTAGGTTGCTTCCCCGAAAGAAGAGGAGGTTGCTGAGACAGGACGACACACTCCCAAGTTATTCATCCACACACACACACATTCATTCGCATTTTAGCCCCAAGGGGAGAAGGGACAGATCCTCACCGCACCACACCGCACGTGGGTCAACTGCGCTGTGCAATCAATGACATCCGCAGCAGGGCCAGACAGCAGAGCTGGTTTACCTCTACCACATCATAATGGATCCATCCCCTTACCCACACCTGATCTGATCAGCTGATCAGACCAAATGTGAGAGAATATTCCCTCTGGGCCGCACCACATCGCACGAGGGTCAACTGCGCAGTGCAATCAGTGACATCCGCAGCAGGGCCAGACAGCAGAGCTGGTTTACCCCTGCCACATCATAATGGACCCATCCCCTTACCCACACCTGACCTGATCGGCTGATCAGACCAAATGTGAGAGAATATCCCCTCAGGGCTGCGTCACCATTTATTCACTCACACTTCCTCTCCAGTCATTTCTATCACACGCAGCCTCAACAGACATCCCTCTCGCATCCAACGCTCTCTTCGCACTGTCCATCCGTCCAATTTGTGGTCTTCCTCTCAGCCGTACACCTCTCACATCACATCCAGTTATCTTTTTCACCAATCGCTCATCATCCATTCTCTCCATATGCCCAAACCATCGAAACACCCTCTGCTCAACTCGATCAGCCATCTCCCGCAAAACTCCAGTTCATCATTTCTCACTCGATCCATACGCGTCACTCCACACATACTGATCAGACACCTCATCTCCATTACATTCAAACTTTTCCTCTCCGCTACACACATATTCCATGTTTCAGCCCCATATAACACAGTCGGTACCACAACACTCATACAGCCTTCTCTTTACATTCATTCTAAGCGAATGACATCTAAACACTTTTTCATTATTCCGAGCACCTTTCCTACTTCATTCATTCTAAACTTCACTTCTGCATCTATTCTTCCATCCACAGCAACATGTGACCCTAAATACTTAAAACATTCTACCTCCTCAAGCAACTCACCATTCAAAACTATATTCATCCTCCTGCCATCTATCAACCTCGCACACTTCATCACTTTACTATTATTCTCATTTACTCTCAATTTTCTCCTTTCACACACCCTTCCAAACTCCTCTACCAACTGTCCCAGCCTCTCCTCTGAATCAGCTACCAGTGCAGTATCATCCGCAAACAGCAGCTGATACAGATTCCACTCTCTACCCTAAGCATTCACCAGACTCAGTCCTCGACCTAACACTCTTGCATTCACCTCCCATACAACACCATCCATATAAATATTAAACAACCAGGGCGACATCACACATCCCTGCCAAGCCCCACGCTTGCGGAAAACCAATCACTCACAGTATTTCCCACTCTTACACATGCTTTACTATTTACATAAAAATTTTTCACTCCTTTTAGCAACCTACTGTTAAGTCCATTCAATCTTAAAACATCCACAAAGTCTCCCCATCAGTTCTGTCATACGCTTTCTTTAAATCCATGAACGGCCAAAACTCATCCCTTACCTTTCGCTTAATACTTTTCACACACCTGTCTCACAGCAAATACCTGATTCACACATCCCCTCCCTCTCCTAAAGCCACACTGCTTATCAACACTATCTCCGTGCCCTCTCTAACTCTCTTAATTAACACTTTGCCATACACCTTATGCAACACTCAACAGACTTATACCTCTAAAGCTAGTACATTCATACTTATCACCCTTACCTATGTACAACAGAACCACACAAGCACTTGCCCAGTCAGCTGGCACCATACCGCTCACAAGACACACATTCAACAATCTTTCTAACCAGTCAACAATGGTTGCTCCACCACTTTTCAGGCATCCCACAGCACACTCATCCATACCTGCAGCTTTCCCTGTTTTCATCTTTTTTACTGCCTCCTGCACTTCCTCCATCGTGATCAAAGAATCATTCAACTCTCCCAACACAATTATTCCTTGCACCCTTCCATCTGCCACAGTTTCAGCCTCTCTTTCCTCCTCTACATTTAACAATCTTTCAAAATACTCCACCCATCTTTTCCTTACTGCATCCATCTCAGTTAACATCCTTCCATCTTCTGCTTTTACTCGCCTTTCCTTCCCAGACTCTCCCTTTTGCACCCTTTTCACCTCCTTCCAAAACATTTTCTTATTTTGTTGAAAATTCTCATTCAACTGCCCACCCCACTTCTCATCTTCTGCCACTTTAGAATTATGCACAGTCCTTCTCGCCTTATTCCTCCTTTCCTTACACCTCTCATATAAACCTCATCCTTCCTGTGCAGGCACACCTCATATGCACGTCTTTTCTCAGCCACAGCCATACTTCCTCGCACCACCATTCACTTTCTTTCCTTACACCACCACCCTCTCGTCTCACGCCACAAACCTCTTTCGTATACCCCACCGCAGTTTTCTTAACCCCTAAACAGCTGGGTTGTGTGAGGCGGTCCTGGCACTCCCTGCCAGTGGTAATTCGTGCTCTGACTTACTTTTTTAAAATATTGGCCAAAACTAGCCTGAGTGATATAAACAGCACTCAGGTTTCTCCTAAAATTTTACAAATTCAAATTCAAATTCAAATTCAAACTGGTTTATTGCCCAAGTAATACATGTAAATTTTATATACACAGTAAATTTACGTGGCTGGACCCGTTAAATGTGATCATTTTTGACAGGCCCCTTGTAAGTAATTTATTTAAAATATAGCCTTAGAACTGGTCAGTCTGTTACAAGATAATAACTGTCTATACATTCAGGCATTTCTGTATAAAGAAATATTTATATACATAACTGAGATATACATATACACATACACATATACATACATATACATATATATACATATACATACACATATACATATATATATATAAACATACACACATACATATATATATATATACATACATACACATTCATATACATATACACACACATATATACATATACATACATACAAACAAACATACACATACACACATATATACATACACAGACATTCACATATACAATCACACACATATATACATTAATTACATAACACCAACAAACACCGCTCAGAACAAACACCCACAGCCAAAATACCACCTATAACCAAAACACCACCCATAACCAAAACACCACCCATAACCAACACCACCCATAACCGAACACCACCCCCAACCAAACACCTCCCCAACCAAACACCTTCCATAACCAGACACCTCCCACAACCAAACACCTTCATAACTATACACCACCCGTGACCAGACACCACCCATAACCAAACATCACCCATAGCCAAACATCGCCCGTATTACACATATCTAAACGCTCACAGCCATGCACAACACATAACCAAACAACACTTATTATATGAAATGACTTAACTGCACACAAAATATTAAGGTAATATAGTGACCTGTTCTTACATATAATAAGTATCTCAGAGCACCCTTAGACACACACTGATACATCGGCCTGTACAAACACTGACACCATTACAGGTACGGTCACATATGTATAGCCATGTGGCCATCTACACATACACGCAGAGCACTGTACTTTTAGACATGCAATTACACTTACACAAAACAGTGCAATTACAGCAATTACACCATAAATAATACATAATATGCATACTCAGATAACTATTGGACTTACTTATACAATCGAATCTGCAAATACATTTGCATTGTATTCAATATAGATTTATTAAATATTTCTTTGTATTGATTTTGAATGTGTCTTTATTAGTAATATTTTTGAGGTTTTCGGGGAGTTCATTGTATTCCATACATCCATAATAGGCTACAAATCTCTTCTGTGCTTCTAGATTGGGAAATGCTGGTCTGAGGTCGTGTCTGTGTCTAGTGCCTATGTTATGTACATCAAAGGCTGTTGTTAACTGAATAAGATTATGTCTGTGAAGCTGGTCATGAATAAATTTCAAACACTCGAGTTTATATATATCAGGAATCTTAAGAATATTATAGGTTTTAAATATTGGAGTAGTGTGTTCACGATTACTGACTTGACCTATGATTCGTATAATTCTTTTTTGTAGTAGCACTAAAGATTTAACTGTAGTTTTATTAGCCATTCCCCATACAACATTACAGTATTGTAAATATGGGTAAAACAACGTATAGTACAGTATCAGTAGTGTGTCTTTAGTTAACAAATATTTTATTTTATGCAATATTCCCAGTGATTTAGCCAGTTTATTATTTATGTGATTAATATGAACATTCCAGGTGAGTTTATCATCAATATTTACACCTAGATATTTTATTGAGCCACTTCTTTGTATTTTATTAATACATATTTTTATTTCAAATTCTTCAAGTTTCTTCTTTCCTGCAAATATTAGGTATTTAGTTTTCTCCATATTTAGCGATAACTTATTACTAGAGAGCCAGGTCGAAACATTATTTAATTCTATATTTAGAATGTTTATTAAAGAGTCAATATGAGATCCAAAATGAGTTATATTAGTGTCATCTGCAAAAAGTGTGAAATTTAATTGTTGTGAAGAATTAATTATGTCATTAATATAAAGCAAGAATAGTAATGGTCCGAGTGTAGATCCCTGTGGTACTCCAGTTAATACTGAAGCAAAGTGTGAATTAACATTGTCTATTACTGTATATTGCCTTCTGTTACATAAATAGCTTTTTATCCAGTCATTCGATGTGCCCCGTATGCCATAATGATGTAGTGTCTTAAGCATTATTTCGTGGTCTAGTGTGTCGAAAGCTTTTTTTTTAGGTCTAAAAATACACTTATTACAAAATTTTCGTTGCCAAGATTTTGAAGAATTAGATCAATTAATTTAGTTATAGCTAGTTTTGGCGACAGATTTTTCCTAAAACCAAACTGACAACAAGTTATTATGTTGTTACTGTATCTTGAAAGCCCCGGCTACTTAAAAAGAACACAGAGGCACCCAACTGACGGCCCAAGGCTCGAGCCATCGCCACCGAGCATCACGAAAGTGACGGCCTACGGTTAAGTGGTTAAACAGTTGCCATTCCTCCTCCAGACTGACATTTTCCTGATCTTTCACTGCGTTCCACTCATCTTTCAATTTCTTCTGATACTCTATCATTTTCTCTCTTTTATCCAACTTACTTTGAAAACCTTCCTGCCACATCTAATTCTCCCAGCTCTCACCCATCCCTTACCTACTCTCAACTTTCCCTCCACCAGGTAGTGGTCAGACATACCTCCACCCTTCCCTCTCAAAACTCTCACATCCAACAATCTTCCTCTTACATTCCTGGACACAACCACGTAGCCCATCAATGCTCTATCAACAACCCTTCCACCCTCCTGTCTCACCCTTGCATACTTATAGATATCTTTCTTCTCAAACAAGGTATTTCCAATCACCATCTCTCACTCAACAAACACACCTATCATTCGTTTCCCATTTTCATTTCTTTCAGGCACACCATGCATACCAACTTCACCTTCAACTGCTTTATTTCCCACTCTAGCATCCAGATCTCCCATCATTACCATATTCACATTGTCTTCAAACCTCTGCAGACACTCATCATCATCATTCCAGGAAGACTCCCTCTCTTCTGCATGCCTTTCACTACCAGGCCCATATTCACTCACAAACACCCACAACGCACATTTAAATTTCGCTTTCATCCACATCAGTCTCCATAACACCTCCTTCCATTCACTCACACACTGCTGTACTTCCTGGCTCACTAACAAGGCCACACCTCTCGCCTTTCCTCTATCAACACCTGACATCCTTTCATTCATGCTTCCAAACTTAGATTCACCTTTCCCTTTCATCTTTGTTTCACTCAAAGCTAACACATCTTTCTTCTCACAAACATTCTCCCAATCTCCATCCTTTTAGCCTCAATCGTACTACATCCACGCACATTCATAGATCCAGTCTTCAGGGTACGTGGATAACTCAATCCCCCATCCCTTTCTATTCCCTGTCTCATTGTAGGAAGCTTTCCCAAGATGAATATATCCGTCTGCAGCTAGCTAGAAATATTTAAAGTAAAGTGTCTCCGTGGCAGGGGAAGAAGTTGAATGTTTCCTCTTTTACACTGATTATCACATTTTATGTTTTACTTTTTGTGCTGCTAGATATTATTCGGGAAAAAATAGTAATAAAGGTGTTAATATCGGCCCAAACTAACTCCTACAGTTCGAAACATCCCTCCTCAGCAGCGTGAGATTGTCTAATGGTAGCAGTAACAAAACAGATAAGACATCGTCGTACTGATAAGGTTAAGATCTTTCAAACTTTCGATTTTGTTGGTCTAATTCTGAAAGTAATCCACATGCCAGAGTAAGACAATTATCTGTCCATGAAAGAAGTGCTGAATTAAGCAAATTCTTGGAAAGAAAATCCCCGATTTATGAAAGTGTAGCATGTCTGACATTATTTAGTTTGCTTAAATTCGTTATTAAACCAGATCAGTGTTGATAATTTAAGAACTATGGAAAGAGTATGAAGATGTACAATACCACGTAATCCAAAGTAAGGTGCTTAACTTACTTCTTGTCACTAACCACTAACCACTTGCTACTCTCAGATAATTTTATTCTGCTGGGGGGGGGGGGTGGCCCCATGGTTTCAAAAGGTTGCTGACAATGATAAACAGTGAAGGATGGCGGCGAATTTATAACCTGCATGGTAGAGGACATAGGAGACATTTTTTTTTAATCCAAGTTGTTTTGTATATTTCATCATGATTTCGTCTTCTGTGTTACTAATTCCCTTTAAATATATAGATACGGTAAGTTGCATCAGTAACGTAAGAGGGTATGGAGGTATCATACACAAAACAAATCTTTAAGGAAAAGACGCTACGAAGTCTGCTGTGTTAATAAGAATTAGGTTCTGTGTAAGGACTGTGGTGGAAGCGAACTGAGTGCTTTACCCAGTCACGACTCACGTGCATCCCTGTAAGTTGCTTACCTACACAGATAAAAGCTGAAACATTCACAAAAATAACGATAAACGATACTCAGTGTAAAATAACTTTGCTGCAGTGCTTTGGTGTATAAGCGTAGCCTGTCAGCTTCAGCCTCTGGTGTGGGGGCATCAGTGATTTGTGGCCAGGCAGGGTCTCTTTACCGTGTTTGCCATATTAGCAGTCACTGATTATTGTGTCGTGTTTCCTGATTACCAGTCGAAATGTCTCTCCTTAATTAAATAAAATAATCTGGAGAGAGGAAAAGTACAATATGCAACACGTCATCTGACTGAAGGGCTTAATCACTGTCACTGAATTTGTCAGTTTCATTCCGCCCTCTCAAATTGCCTCTTACTTTCAGATTACGCTCAGGCTCATCCCAGTTTGATATCCCGCCTTCCTCTTTGCATCTTGACTACATGCATTCTGAATTTGATGTTATATATACTGGCTCTAAAACGAGTTAATTATGGGGAATAATTTATCTCACCCCAAATACAGAGCTGAGTATTGGTACCTTTGTCAGTGCAGTTGCGTTAGTGTAATATTATAAAAATATTTCATACTACTATATTCACAGGTTGGCGGTAACCACATAACCAAATAACAGGGTGACGTAGAGCCTACTATGGTGCCCTGTTAACTGAGTGGAGAGACGCAAATGGGGCATCCACCCAGGAATCTAGCCTCCACACTAATCCTCGCGTATCATTCTAGCGAGGCACTGTCAACCGCATGGGAACAATGGTTCACTGCACGGGACGGTCCTGCAGGGACGGTTGTTTGCCAGCGGTTGATTGGTCTGCTCGGTCAGACTGGCTGGGGTAGCACAGCAACAGCAGCTCTCACACATAGTATGTTTACCTTCGTAGTGGTGTTCTCTGTTCGTGAAGTTTTATTTTAGTGTGTTCGATTGATAGTTCCTTCCCTGAGGCCCAACAATCCTCCTACATATCACACTCCTTATCATGTTATCAGTTCGCGCTAATACCCACCATCCATACTGATTACAAGCTGCTACTGTTTCATTCATGACTGGTGTAGCGGTTAGTGGGATTGTTTAGTAAAGTCTGTTTTGTCGAAATGCAGATTATCAACTTGTCATTGCCCCCTCCTGGAACCGAACTCAAGTCCTTGCGTACAGCAGCCAACTTACTTACTCAGTCATTATAAGTGTGTGATCATGGTGAGGATGTACCGTAATGTTTCGAGATAATGGTAGAGAGCTGTTCTTGCAGTGCTGGTGGTGTGACAGTTCGTAGTGTGTAGTTATGACAATATAATGTTTGGTGTTGTATGAAGGTGCTACAGTGCTTTGCCGTAAGCACTGATGTATGGTAATGTTGTACTGTGTAAAAAAGTGCATCGGTTAATATGGTACGTATCCTGTAATCCAGAATATCAGTACTGTTGTATATAGGCCTGTTGTATGCTGAAGCCGCGTCTTTGGTGTGCGACTGACGGCCGTGTTAGTAAT
>JAGKTI010035304.1:0-11286 GCA_018397915.1 Birgus latro | reverse complement strand
ACATGTATTAGTCCGTCTGTCTTGGTCTTGTGCTACGAGGGGCTCCAGTAGCAAATTTCTAATGTTCTACCTCTGTATCGCGTATCTATCTGTTAACTGTCAAGGTGCCAGTATATCTGTCTTACTGGAATATTTGCTAAATAAAGAGCAATAATCTGCTTGCCCCGATAGGCTGTAGGCTGTAGTTTCTTGATCAATCTTGCTTTCAGGCTTTCAGCACTTACGGGTTTACCTGCGTGAATATCATCCCGCATAGAGAATTAAATGTGGATAATAATATATTTTTAGATGTTTATTTTTCTGATTTGATGACACTAATGATTTCGAAATAACGATTATCTGCGGGTTTTATTTTATGGGACATATTTCCTTTAGTATTGTTGATTTTGAATGGAAAAATAAGTATTACGAGAGTTTCTCCGCATTTTAACCCTGAAACCGTTGATCGATAGAGAGTGTGTTTCACATTCTTTCGTACTGCTAAGCCTCAACTTTAGTGTATTGTGGTTTCCTCTTCCGTAATGCGAGATATACACGGTAAAAACGCTAATATATTACATTTTGGTGTTGTTTACCCAAATACTGCTCTTTCCGGTGTGCAATATAGAAAATATAACATGGCCGTGACAGTTGCCAGATAACCACTTTCTGAGCGATAGGAACTGGGAATCGGGACATCACTTCTTTGGGCGATTGTACACATATTTGCATTTCCTCTTATTAAATTTATTTACACTCTAGAAATCACTCAGAGAGAGCATACCTTCGCCAATGTCATTTCCATTAAAAAGGATCCGGATCCGTGGATATATGATCCCGATCCAGATCGGCCCCAAAATTTAATCAATCCTTTCTTGGTCCATGGCCCACCTTTCCACAAAATGTCATTGAAAGTCATAGAGAACTTTTGGAGGTATTATGGGGGATACTCCTGATCCGGTCCACCCCAAAATTTAATAATTTCTTCCTTGGCCCATGGCCCACCCGTCCTTTAAATTTAATGAAAATGTGTTCATAACTTTTTGAGTAATTCCGGATCCGGATCGGTGGATATAGGATCCGGATCTGGATCTGGGTCTGCCACCAAATTTAATAAATTCTTTCTTGGCCTATGGCGCACCTTTCCACAAAATTTCATTGAAATTCATTGAGAACTTTTGGAAATACTGTGCGGCATGCCCCATATCCGGATCCGGCACAAAATTTAATAATTTCTTCCCTGGCTCATGGTCCACCCTTTCACGTAATTTCATCAAAATCCATTCATAACTTTTTGAGTAATACTGCGAACAGACAAACAAACAGGCAAACAAACCAACATGGGGCAAAACATAACCTCCTTGGCAATGGGGAAAAAAAAGGGATGGGGCATAAGATATAGCACACCTCGGCCAAGGTGGAACCATCTTCCCTTTTAACCTTGAACTTTGATCTCCTTTGGCCAGACTAATAATTTGTTCCTCTAACGATCCTCATATATTATTTAAAAATTTGATGCATCTACATTGAATGACCAGTAATATCACTAACAGACAGACATACAGACAGGAAACATACTGCACCCTCTTGGCAGGAAAAAAAAAAAAGTGGTGCCAAGCACAACAAACCTCGACGACAGCAGTTATTTTTATTTTCAATCGTTTTCAAGTTATAGCCCTCTGAAAATCCGTGATCTTGCGTTTGACCTTTCAAGGTCACTCATGGTCAAAGGTCATGGCACCAATTAAAAACCCATATGGGACTTCCTGTATGTAGCTCGATCGGTAGAGAGTTGGCTTGCAGTCCCGAGGGACCCAGGTTCGAATCCTCGCTGGGGCAGGGAATAGTTTAAGGATTTGAATTTCATTAAATCAGGCTTTACTGATCTACCAGAAGACCCGCCGACATGTAAAAATAACCCCGCTAATACCAATACACTAGACCTGTATGAGACAGCCCTAGCATGTATTCAATATGGACGGTGGGTGTTAGCGCCGAAGTGGTGACATGTAGTATGTAGGAGGACGGCTGGGCCTTGATAGCAGGCTGTAAAGCCTATGCCCAGAGTCGGACACATAAAAAAAAAAAAATCTTCACAGCCGGTTTTAAGTTATAGCCCTTTGAAAATTTGTGAACTTGATTTTGACCTTTTAAGGTCTCTCAGTTACTTTCAGAATTTAATTACTTCCTTTTGGGACCAGTGCCCTTATATCATGAAAGTTTCACATAATTTCATTCAGCTGTTTTTCACTGATGTTGCTAACAAACCAACATACAAACAAACAAACTCGACCAAAAACAATACCTCGCCGTAGTCCGTCCGGCCGAAGTAAGAAAAAAAAAATAAAATAAAATGGCTGTGAAGTGCAACCAGTATTTCGGGGCCATGAAACACGAATGGTGTGTGAATGCTCGTGTGGTGTGGATCACTAGGCATGCTGTTGGTAGCTCTCCCTCTGGCACGCTTTCCCTCTTTTTCCTTTCCTTTTTGCGTCCTGCCTTGCCCCTTCTTTGCTGGGAGAAAGATGTGAGGATGATGATGTATGACCTATCAGTTCATGTTTACCTGCCATATTTTACTCATTCTTGCTTGAGTTTCAGCGAAATCGTTCGCCACTGTTGAAACTTGCACTAAATAGTAAATCGTCATATCTTTATTATTACCCAATTCTTTATATCAGGTGCTTAGTCGGTTACGACTTAGCTACTTAGTCCAAAAATTTAAAGTGACTGTGACCATGACCTACCTCGAATGGCATTATGTGAGAATTAATCCTAACTCCTTCCTCGGATGTAAACTCTCATGGGCCACATACTCCTGTTGTGCCCTGGCCTCTAAGACCACGATGTGTCCATTTGGTTATATGGTTACAACCCAGCGTTACAAATGATTTCTAGAGTTGAAAAAATGTAAAAAATTCTGATTTGTCACTCAGTGTAGAGTTACATGAAGGTAGCACTTCATCCAATGAGTAGGTGGAGGACTTGTTCACTTACAATAAAAAAAAAAAAGTATTATTAAAGTAACCCTATGCTAATTTTAAAATATCAAAGAAACTAATACAATAATATATAGGGTTGCTGAGGCGCTTATCATGGGTACGATGATGGTGGGGCAGAGTGTGGCCTTCGCACCCAACTACACCAAGGCCAAAGTGGCGGCCGGGCGAGTGTTGGCACTGCTGCGTCGCACACCAACCATCGACACAGCTGCACACACAGGACGCATACTGGTCAGTCTGCCACTATTTCTCTCAGTTGTACGGCTTAATAACCATAATTCCATCATCATTATTATTTGTTTGACTTGTCGGTGTTAAACTAGATATAATCACTAATGGACGAATTCCTTGATTCACGAATAATTATTTACCAAATGTAAGTAAATCTGATTCAGCGGAGACGTAATATTGCCACTGCCAGACAATTTAATTAGCTGAGGGACACTCTCTGCAGCTAAAGACATCGTTGGGAAGCTAATAAATAAAATAATAGGTATTTCTGAAGTGATCTTTCCTCAGAATTAGCACCACATTGCTTTAAACAAAAGAAAAGTCAGACTTAGCATTAAAACTGTTATCTCGGAAGGTATAAAAGCTAAAGCAAACTTATACACATCGTTGGAAAGCTTATGGAAGTGTAGTGTATGCTATTTATTTTTTTTATATTTGCCACCATAATACTGAATACAAGCCAAATAGGATCAATTCGAGTATAGAAACTAGGCCATCTCGGAAATTATTGCAGCGACAGCACATCACTGAAAGGCTGTTGGAAAAGTAAAAGGTTTTATCTGTCGTTTTTCGCGAAATTCGCCGACTGAGAAAAATCGCCACACTGAGAGGGAAAAAAACTGAGTCAGCATGTTACTCCCTTCCTTAGCGTGGAGGTCCAGAGTCCCTGAACTGATACTATGCACATCTGATATAAGCTGCATTATTCCTAAGTGCGCATCAATATCAAGCAAGGGCGAGGGAACACCCCTTGTCACTAAAATAACATTATCAAGTTTGCTTCCTTGAACATATTTCACGCTTTCACGTGTGTACACTTTTAGCCAGAGATGAGCAGTAATTTATCTGATAAATACTTAAGTGAACATTTAAATACAAATTATAATTGAATATTGCATCTACAAATTCATTTCTTTACAGTTTTTTTAAGGTTATCATAGGTGAGCAGTGTGTAAAGAATGGTGATGGAAAGGTAATGGTGAACAGTAGGGATATTAAAGACACCTGAAGAAAGCACTACAACCGGTTCTTGAATGAGGAGTTTGACTGGGACAGGGATGTTTTGGAGCCTGCAGATCCAGTGTTTCGCCCTTGGCCTTTGATTGACGCAGCTACTGTGAGCAGGGCAGTACGTGGGATGCAGGTTGGGAAGGCAGCAGGTGTGCCTGGGTTGAATGTGGAAATGTTGAAAGCCTCAGGAGATACAGGAGTCGGGTTAGTCACTGATTTGATAAATGCGATTATTTATTAGTGTGTTGTAGCAGATGACTGGCTGAAGAATGTAACTGTAAATGTGTACAAAAGGAAGGGTGATGCCCTGGAGAGAGGAAATTTCAGAGGAATAAAGTTTTGGACCAGGTAATGAAGGTAATGGAGAGAGTTCGTGAAGGTTTGATTAGAGAAAGAGTGAATATTGATGAGATGCAGTTCGAGTTTATGCCAGGCAAAGGGACCACTGATGCCATATTCATTGTTCGACAGCTTCAGGAAGAATATATAGGAAAGAAAAGGGAACTACTTTGTGTATGTTGATTTGGAGAAGAAGTGGGTAATGAGAGAGCTTGGGATCGAGGAGTGGCTGGTTAGGGTGGTTCTGGCCATGTAGTGGGTGCTCGCACCAAGGTAAGGGTGAATGGAGTTTTGAGTGAGTTTTCCATGAATGTTGGTGTGCATCGGGGTTCAAAATTGAGTCCCTTGTTGCTAATTATGATACTTGAAACCTTCTCATGTGATTTCAGAAGTGGGCTCCCGTGGGAGATATATGCTGATGATTTTGTGTTGATTGCCGTGAATAAAAGGGAGGCGGAGGAAAGATTCAGGAAATGGAGTGATGGTATGGGACACAAGGGCTTAAGAGTTAATGCAGATAAAACAAAAGTGATGGTATCTAGGGCTGGAGGCAGTACTGCCAAAGAAGAGGGGAGATGGCCATGTGAGATTTGCCACTCAGTTAATTTAAAATTGCTAGAAACCACGCAAAAGCATTAGCTAATAAATCTCACTAAGTCAAACGTTCTTCACAACCAAGCATCCAAACTACTAAACATTCCTAATGACAATAAAATATTCTGGTCAGCTCTAAATTCTTTTAATAATAACTTTAACAAGTCATCGCCCATTCCTCCACTAAAATCTTCAGACGGTAACATTACAAATGACCCGCGTGGTAAAGCAAATATCCTTGCCAATACATTTGCCAGAAATTCTACGTTAGAGGAAGTCAGCTTGAACGTTCCAGCACTAGAACTTGACTCTCCGAAATTGCTTCACTTAAAATACAGACAGAATACGTAAAATACGTCCTAGACAATTTAACAACCAAGAAAGTTCCAAGCCCAAATGGAATTCCTCCAATTACTTTGAAACAATGCTCCTCAGGACTTGCTTCTGTTCTAGCCAATTCAGACTATGCATACATACTTCATTACCTAATTCTTGGAAAGAAATCTGTATCCACCCAATTCCGAAAAAAAAGGAAGTTCCTCTGACCCTTCTGATTACAAACTAAAAGCTATCACATCTTCTTTTGATAAAGTATTTGAAATCGTTATGAATAAGAATATAATTAAACATCTTGAATCCAATAACTCAATTAGTGATTGACAGTATGGTTTTCGTCACGAAAGATCCATCATCAATATACTTAATCTCCTGACTCACACCATCCATCAATCAATTGACCAACATGGAAAAACTCATGCAGTAGCCCTTGATATTTCTAAAGCTTTGGACAGAGTGTGGCACCGTTTCCTGCCATCCAAACTCCCTTGCTATGACCTATCATCTTTTGTTCCCCTGATCTCCTCATATCTCTGCGACAGAAAGATAAGAGTAGAAGTAGATGCGTATATTCCAATTTCCACTCAGTTAAAGCTGGCATGCCATAAGGATCAGTTCTGGCTCTAACCCTATTCCCAGTTCATATCAATGATCTCTTATCTGTCACCCACAATCCCATCCATTCATTTGCAGATGACTTAACACTTCACAGTTCATTCACACTTAAATACCCATTCACAAAGTTTAATATCTCTAACTCCCAACTCAGTATCTCCATAAATCAAGACTTATCCAGGATCATTGAATGGGGACAAAATAGCCTTGTCTCATTAAATGCTAGTAAAATTAAATATATTCAGTTTACTAATAGACAGATATTGCCAAATTCCCATATTACCATCATTGCTACTAATACTCCTGTCTCCAAAAGGTTTGAAATTCTCGATATTTCACTCAGCAGTGACCTCTGCTGAACCTCTCATGTCAGATCACTTGCTAAAACCGCCTCAAAGAAACTTGGATTATTGTACAGAGTTCGTAGCTTCTTCACTGATGAGCAGTTGGCTATAGTTTATAAAAGTCATGTGCGCTTTCAGCTGGAATATTGTTCACCTCTATGAGGCGGATGCTGGGAGGTTGCACTAAAGCAACTAGACAAAATTCAGAATAAAACTGTTAGAATTATTAATAACCCTGCTATTAAAAATAAACTACCTCCCCTACAAGTAAGAAGGAATGTTGCCTCTCTTACAGATACTTTTATGGCAAATGCTCAGATGAAGTTGCATCCATTGTGCCACCTCTCCACGCCTTTCCCTGTGCTACACAGGCACCTGTTAGCGCTCATGACTGGAATGTCACACTGCCATATTTCAGAACTTCCACCTATGAGAAATCTTATTCCCCGAACTGCATCTCAGGTTTTCCCTACAACATGTGTCTATTATTTGGAAATGGGTTTTACATAAATTAATATTACTTACCTTAGCGTGGTCTCATACTGCTGAGTGAGGGAAGTAACGCAGCCTACGACCAGTTCTGCTCGAGTGACCCAGGTGCTCGTCTTTCCTGGCTATAGGCACGCTAACTGCTGCTTATATACCTAGCTTCAAACTGTCAACAACAGACGAGTGTAGGTCGGTCGGCATGCGGTCTTTAAAATGAAAAAAAAGGAGCCATTTTTTAGTAGAATTTACAGAATCTATTTTTTTTTTTGACTGTGTGTAAAAGATAGTAAACTTTGTGAATGGGTGTTTAAGTGTGAGTGAACTGTGAAGTGTTGAGTCATCTGCATATGAATGAATGGGATTCTGGGTAACAGATCATTAATATAAATTGGGAATAGGGTTGGAGCCAGAACTGATCCTTGTGGCAGGCCGGCATTAATCGAGATATTTTACTTAGAGAAGATGTGATAGCTATTGGTCTGCAGTTAGAAGGGTCAGCGTAACTCCCTTTCTTCGGAACTGGGTAGATATTGGCTTCTGTCCAAGAATTAGAGAATGAAGAAGTACATATGCATTTTCTGAATAATTTAGTTCAAAGAGGATCAAGTTCTGGAGCACCTTGTCAAAACAATTGGAGGGATTCCACCTGGACCTGGAGCTTTGTTGGTTGTTAAATTATCTGGGAAGGATTTTACGTATCTAGTCTGTATCTTAAGTGGAGCAATTTCGGAAGAGTCAGGCTCACCTTAAGGGTGAAAAAGGATAATTTTTTGGACAGTTAATTCCAGCTCTAGTTACTGTTGAGAATCGGCTGGAGATACTGGGAGCTGTTCATGTATATATGTCTTCTTCCTATTGTATTTGCTCAGGGTTTCCAGACAAGATTTTCTCATTCTTGCATTTGCTTCTTAAACCAGTTGTTAACGAAGCAGTTGTTGCAGTAGTTTCTCATCCCTCTTTGAAGCTCAAGTTAATAAGTTTGAGCAAAGTTAGGATTACCAGGCTATATCTGCAACTGTTCTTGATAAGCTAATCATTGTGGTAAAACACTCAACCAGCAAGGTTAAAGAATATTCACGTCATCCACCACAATTACCTGAAAGCGATGGCGACCATGATGAGGATTTTCATTTCGACAAGACGTTACTGATTCAAACTACTGTAGTAATCATCCAGCACCTATATGACCCGTCGGGTAAGAAGGCTTCCTAGCACCTCTTACTTAGCTATTTGTTTTTAAAATGCCTGATTAATATTCTTTTGTACGTTATTTATGTAGAGCGTGGGGATATAGCAAGGATTTATGCAACACAGAATAGGACAACAAGGTGTAAGAAGGAAAATAAATCGCTTAGGAAAAGATGATAGGGAGTATCCTTAATCGACGAGAATACTGGCCCAATAGGCGTCCAGAAGTTTTTCTATCATGTAGACGCTGCTGGGAACGTAGGTCGATCTCCAACCCCTAAATTTTCTGGACTAATGGTGGCCTAGCCTTGGTGCCCTACGCTCAGAAGCGGGCAGAACTGGGTTTGACAGTTACCGATTTTTACATTAATAAACCACATAATAATTCATTCTTGTCTTTTGGATACCACGTTTTTTTCAATATCAGATACCTAACTTCAGTGGCAAGCCTCAAAATGTAACAACAATTTATTGAATATAATGTATTTAGGATGTACCTACATTGTACTTAAATATGTTTGTATAGTAATGTATTTAAAATTCAATTACGGTTAGGTTTCCAGTAATGAATTCGATATTTATATACATTTAGTTGAATGTTAATATTCAGTATTTAAATGGATTGTAGAATATTAAACACTTTAGAATGCATTTAATGCCCTTGACTGCTTATATTATCATAGTGGAAAGGATATATTTTTGTGTCTGTGTGTGTACGTGATGTGATGTGCCATGACGCCTGTCTTGGTGTGTGGTGGTGCAGAGAGGTGAGGTGCATGACGTCGGGTTGCGTGAGGTGCACTTCAGGTACCCGTCACGGCCGAGGGTTCCGGTGCTGGCGGGGCTGAGCTGTGAGGCGGGGCAGGGCCGTGTGCTGGCACTGGTTGGGGGGTCTGGCTCAGGCAAGTCCACCATCATCGCACTCCTTCAGCGGTTCTACGACCCTCACGCCGGCACAGTGGTCAGTATATAAACTTAATAACATGATGTACTGCACGTAACCCCTAGAAACACATAACGTAGTGCACATAACCTCCTGAATCATTATGGCATTGTACATATAACCCTTTGAATACCATAACACCTTGTAAAACATGACGTTTAATGATGGTCACATATATATTAATCCAGTCTATAACGATAAATAAGGATGTAGTGAGCAATGACCTTTGAAAACCAGTAATGCGATCTTCGGTGCCAGTTAAACTCTGCAGAACTTTCTGGAAAATATCATAAACGAGAAAGGCCAAAAGAAGAGTACAGGAATCAGTTTTACATCAAGGTTTCGTCCACCAGGGCCTCTACAGGAATAACACCCAGGGACAACACTCCTGAAATAGTCCACAGCCTTAGGAGTGACTTAAACACGACAGGTAAACAATTCTCTGCTGATAAGGGTGGTGGTGTAGTCGACCTCAACAAATCTACATGTGACACTAATATGGACTCTTCTTCAAGACGATAATACATACCGAAGTTATAAGTGAAATTACATGCAGGAGCTCTATAGCAGAGACAAGTAAATGTGCTAGGGACATTCTTTCGAAGACTCCTTGTGGGAAAAGTTTGTTGCAGCATTTGCCAAAGATTCATTTTCCTGCTTTCCCCAACTACACAACCCTAACGTACCACTTCGTCCAGTTGTCTCGAATGGTTAGATTACTGTATGGACTAGCAAGCAGATTAGCAATGCAATTTCAGGAAATGTTGGCACCATCAGTGGTCAGTGCCTTAACTATTCTGGTGATTTGAGCACGACAAAAGACGTAAGCATAAGAAGTAAGCAACTGGCCAGCTTCGATGTAGTTTCGTCATTTACCAGTCTACCAATTGATAAAGCCATTTATGTACTGAACAGTGTACTATCTGTATAGTATGATTTACCTGTACCTGTAAATTATTTTATTAATTTTGGTGGCCAATGTATTTCTAACGGTTATTTTTACTTTCAATTAAAAAAATTATTGACAAAGGTCAGGGGTAGCAACACTCTCCCCACTCAGCCCAGCTTTATCTACTTTGTTTTTAGAGCACCTAGAAACTACTAGATTTAACGACGTAATTCTAAGATAGGTAGTATGGTTCAGGCACGTATGAGATGTACTCGTGATAACTCCCTGTACTTTACATTTGAGTAGGCTATTGGATCAAGTATACGACTTTGAAAATAGTATCGAAATTCCGGTAGAATATGAAAAGACAATAAGCCTCCTTACCAAGACATGCTTTTGATGTGAGACGAGAACAGGCTTAAGTTAAATTATTTTAGGAAACAGACCAGAAAGAATGATCATGTTCATATGTATTTTGCTACAGATAAGAGTATTGAACATGACATTGTTAATGGATTTTATCTTCCTGCGCTAAGAACATGTTCGGAGGAGTAAATGGAAGAGGAATAGAACAACATATTTAATGAATCCCGTGGCCAGCAGGTTGAAACTGTTCCCCTCCTGCAGTCCAATATCCCCCTTCCTGAGAACATGGAGAAAGTTGCTGGATCGTTCGTGTAACAGGCGGTTGTTTAGGATTAATGAAGGCTCTTCTACCTCACTGCTTCGAAAAAACATCTCCTGAGTCGAGCAGAATCAGCCAGAGGCACCTACAAATATAAAAATGCGTCACTGAAGAAGAGAGGACACACAGCTCTTAGCACCCCCCTCACCCACTAACTGCCCTCCCGTTACCCACCAGCCCTGCCCTCCCCCTACCCACCAACCCAGCTTTCCACTTACCCACCAGCCCTGCCCTTTCCATACCCATCAGTCCTGCCCTTTCCTTACCCAATAGCCCTCCCCATTCCATGTCCACTAGCCCTGCCCTTTCCATACCCATCACCCTGCCATTCACTTTTCACCAACCCAGCCCTTTTCTTACCCACCACCTCTGCCTTTTCCTTCAGAGCCTCAACAGTGAGAACTTGAAGGAGCTTCAGGTGGGGAGTGTGAGGGGTGTGCTGGGTCTGGTGTCGCAGGAGCCCATCCTCTTTGACCGTACTGTCTTCGAGAACATCGCCTACGGGGACAACACACGCCAGGTTACCCAGCAGGAGGTGGTAGAGGCTGCCAATAGAGCCAATATTCACGACTTTGTTCAGTCGCTTCCTAAGGTGGGTTCTCTCTCTCTCTCTCTCTCTCTCTCTCTCTCTCTCTCTCTCT
>JAGKTI010035301.1:0-11286 GCA_018397915.1 Birgus latro | reverse complement strand
CTTGTGTACCTGCCTCCCTACCTACTTGTGTACCTGCCTCCCTACCTGCCTACCTGTGTGCCTGCCTCCCTACCTACCTACCTGTGTGCCTGCCTCCCTACCTACCTGTGTGCCTGCCTCCCTACCTACCTGTGTACCTGCCTCCCTACCTACCTGTGTACCTGCTTCCCTACCAGTCTACCTTTCTTACATTCCTACCTGCATCCCTACCTACCTACCTACCTCCTTACCTACCTACCTCCTTACCAACCTACCTCCTTACCAACCTACCTCCTTACCAACCTACCTCCTTACCAACCTGCCTGCCCACCCACTCAAGCACCCACCTACCTACCTACCTACCTTCATAGTCTGTTGGCCCAAAATCTCTGTGAACTGGGTGGACTGCAGGCTGGAATTACCCCTCTGCCGTCCACCATCCTCCAGTGAGTCTCCTTGGTTACTAGTCAAATCAGCCCTCCAATCTGGCTACACATGGCCATCAACTGAGCTGATAGGGGTTAGGGATCTTTGGCAAGGTTAGGAATGAGTCTCTTTGGTTACTAGTCAAATCATATCTTTCAGGATGGAGTTCCGTGAGGTTGAGATGGATGGAAGATAGTAAGGTTGCCAGAAAGTGACCCAAAGAAAGTGACGAAGAATGTGACAGGAAGAAAGTGACCCCCGAAGAAAGTGGTCCGAGGATGGAGGCTAACTTTCCACTGGTATAAAGGCAAGTGGAAAATTCTTTGGTTGGCATTCTCCTTGGCTAAGCTCCCTAACATGTCTTCCTTGGCGATTTATTTTGCCTATTACACCTTACTATCCTCTGCTGTCACATAAATGATTCTGATTCCTCCCTTCTCGGCATGACATATGAATTTTTAACTACCCGTATGCAGAAGAATAAATTGCCAAGGATGTAGTGTTAGGGAGCTTTAAATATCTGGCAACTGAAATAAATGATTTTGCCCTGTGGTAGATGGGGCAGCCCACCATCATCCACTCAATGTACGGGTGTCTTACGGTCTCTACACCGAGTGACAAGCCAAATAATTTCCATTATACCAGGAAACAACTTATTGCGCTGGGTGGTAACCATATAATCAAATTTTGGCACTTAGTGGTTTAATGGGTAATTAAGGTGCTCGAATCCGATTGAGCCGGTGAAGGTTTATATCCAAGGGATGGTTGGGCTTTATTACTCACGTAATGCCACTCAGGCATGGGTGAGGCTTGTCACTTCCATCTTAAATGTCAGGACCAATTTGCCTAGCCCCGGGCTCCTACGCTCCTCGTGGGGCAACACAGGTTTGGATGATGGATGGAGATAGCTTAAACTGTCGTAACTTGGAAACTACCTAAAGTATTTTATAAGCTTAGACTAGAATGTTTACAGAATGAGCGCCCCGTGCCCTGCCCTGCCGTGCCGTGCCTTGCCGTTCCGTGCCTTGCCCTGCCATGCCCAGGTTAATGGGTTGGAAGTTTGTCGGCAAAAAGGTAATATAAACTTTCAATGTTTTTTTTTAAAATGAAGTGACATTGACTTAATCATTGAAACTTAAATATTTATCTATTGCTAGAGGCCTCTCCTCGTTAGTCTCTCTCCATCCTCCTATATCTGGTACTCTTCTGATCATTGTCTTCAGATCGAGCCCTTAGGATGGACTGGAACGCTGGACCAGTTTAGAGCGCCATCAGAGGTCAGGTTGGAACGGCCGCCTCTGTAAACAGGGGCTATGGTAAGCTTGAATCAGGAGCTTCTTTGATTAGAGAAAAAATTGATACTTTGAGACACGGCCTTTGAAATAGTGAAATAGGTTAAAAATTTCCTTCCTCATTCCTATATTGCCTTTGAAATACATAATGAAATATCCTTGCACTTGTCTTGGTCATTCCTGATTTTTTTTATACTTTGTGCTCCTAGGACGGCCCACAGCACTGCAAGGATGGTTGAGCCTCCTAGGATGGACCACAGCACTTCAAGGATGGGTCAGAGCCTCAGAGGATGGACCTCTGCACAAGGATGGGTCAGAGCCTCCTAGGATGGACCACATCACAAGGATGGGTCAGGGCCTCCTAGGATGGACCACAGCACAAGGATGGGTCAGAGCTGTGCCATCTGCCATGTCCACGGTGGAAAAGTTTTGTGCATCAGTGAGAAGGTACTTTTTAAACTCCTTGATTTTACGAAGATTTTTACATTACTGGGGAGAGGGAAGAGGAGGCCAAGGATGAGATGGAGGGATGGAGTGGTGAGGTATATGAGAGAGGGAGGTGAGAGCTGGGAGCAGGGCAACGAAATGTCGGGGGACAGGGTAACATGAAGGCTATTTGTTTGTGGCCACCCCTTACCGGATTAAGGTGCCTAGCAATTGATAGATATTTTCTTACCTTGATGGTTGTTTTATAAGGGGTTTGATTTAGTATGAGGGGTAGATTGAGATGGTAAGGGCACATGAAGAGGATGGAGGTAGACTATTTGGTGTGGAAGTGTGATGTGTGAACGTCGGGGGTAGAGTTGCGAGAGGCTGATTGAAAAATACCGGGGACGAGGTCTTAGTGTGACCTCAGGGATAAGGGACTGAACAAGGAGGCTGCCAGAGATCGAGCAGGGTGAAATTCTGGACTCAGCCTTCATACACCCATTCACTGTTAAAAGCCTTAATTTGAATAAGTATCTGGTGGTGGGAGGAAATGGAGGGAAGAGGGTGAGGGAGGGAGACAGAGCACCAACAAAACGTAGGTGGAATGACAAGACCTGCATGAAGGCAAGGACAGCTCAGGATGGATGTACGGATGGAGGGTGGGAGGGAGGGATGGAGGAAGTTGGTAATTCCTTTGAAGTGAAATAAGAAAATGAAATGCATCACTCATGTCTTAGCCTCCTCAGTCCAGTTACGTTTCTACTTTTGTAGATGAGTATATTCAGATTTGAAGGTTTTAGGTGTTGGCTACATTTTCTATTACCCTGACTCTATCTACTTATCTACCTGCCTGCCTACCTCCCTACCTGCCTGCCTCCTTCTGTACCTGCCTGTTTTCCTACCTACCTCCCTCCCTTACTCCCTACCTCCTACCTACCTGCCTGCCTCCTCCTGTACCTGCCTGTTTTCCTACGTACCTCCCTCCCTTACTCCCTCCCTTACTCCCTACCTCCTACCTACCTGCCTACCTTCTACCTACCTGCCTACCTCCCTGCCTCCTTACCAACCTACCTACCTTCATAGTATGTTGGCCAAATATCTCGATGTGAACTGGGTCGACTGCAGGTTGGAATTGCCCCTCTGCCGTCCACCTTCCTCCAGTGAGTCTCCCTGATTACTAGTCAAATCAACCTTCCAGTCTGACTACACCTGGCCATCAACGGAGCTGATAAGGGTTACAAATGAGTCTTCTTGGTTATTAGTCAAATCAGTTATTCAATCTGACTACACCTGGCTATCAACTGGGCTGATAGGAGTTAGGAGTCCCCTTGGTTACTAGTGAAATCAGTGCTCCAATCTGACTACACTTGGCCATCGACTGAACTGATAGGGATTAGGGATCTTTGACAAGGTTAGGAATGGGTCTCCTTGGTCACTAGTCAAGCCATATCTTTCAGGATGGAGTTCCCTGAGGTTGGGATAGATGGAAGATAGTAATGTTGCCAGAAGGAAGTGGCCAGAGATTGGAGGCTGTCAACTTTCCACCAGTATAAAGGTATTGTCAGTAACTTTGTTTGGTAGCTCCCTAATGTGTACCTGCTTCCCTATGTACCTTTGTACCTGCTTCCCTATGTACCTGTGTACCTGCTTCCCTATGTACCTGTGTACGTGCTTCCCTATGTACCTGTGTACCTGCTTCCCTACATGCCTATGTACCTGCTTCCCTACCCACCTGTGTACCTTTTTCCCTACCTATCTACCTACCTGTCTACCTATCTGTCTATCTACCTACCTACCTCCTCAGCTACCTCCCTCCTTACTAACCTGCCTGCCCACACACTCAAGCACCCACCTACCTACCTACCTTCATAGTCTGTTGGCCCAATATCTCGATGTGAACTGGGTGGATATCAGACTGGAATTACTCCTCTGCCGTCCACAATCATCCAGTGAGTCTCCTTGGTTACTAGTCAAATCAGCCCTCCAGTCTGACTACACTTGGCCATCAACTGAGCTGATAGGGGTTAGGGTTCTTTGGCAAGGTTAGGAATGAGTCTCTTTGGTTACTAGTCAAATCAGCCCTTCAATCTGACTACACTTGGCCATCAACTGAACTGATAGGGGTTAGGGTTCTTTGGCAAGGTTAGGAATGAGTCTTCTTGGTTACTAGTCAAACCATATCTTTCAAGATGGAGTTCCCTGAGGTTGAGATGGATGGAAGATAGTAAGGTGGCCCAAAGGAAGTGACCCGAAGAAAGTGGCCCGACAATATTGGCCCGATGATAGTGGCCACAGGATGGAGGCTGTCAACCTTCCACCAGTATAAAGGTATAGTGGAAAATTCTTTGCTTGGTATTATCCTGGGTTAAGCTCCCAAACACCTCTTCCTTGGCGATTTATTTTGCATATTATACCTTACTATCCTCAGCTGTCACCTACATCATTCTGGTTCCTCCCTTCTCAGCATGACATGAATTTTTAACTACCCGTATGCAGAAAAATGAATTGCCAAGGAAGAGGTGGAGATTTAAGTATCTGGTGACTGAAGTAAGTGACGATTTTGCCCTTTGGTAGATGGGGCCACCCACCATCCACTCACTCAGTGTAGGGATGTCTTACGGTCTCTACATTGTGACAAGCCAAATAATTTCCTGTATACCAGGAAACTACTTACTACGCTGGGTGGTAACCATATAACCACATTTTGGCACCTGGTGGCTTAATGGGTAATTAAGGCACTTGAATCAGATTGAGCCAGTGAAGGTTTATATCCAAGGGGTGGTTGTGATTTATTACTCATGTAATGGCACTCAGGCATGGGTGAGGCTGGTCAGTTCCATCTCAAATGTCAGGACCAAGTTGCCTAGCCCCGGGCTCCTACGCTCCTCATGGGGCAACACAGGATTGGATGATGGATGGAGATAGCTTAAACTGTTGTAACTTGGAAACTGCCTAAAGTATTTTGTAAGCTTAGACTAGAATGTTTACAGAGAATGTGTCCTGTGCCGTGCCCTCCCGTGCCGTGTCCTGCCATGCCGTGCCCCTGTTAAGGGGTTGTAAGTTTGTGTCGGCAAAAAGGTAATATAAACTTTTAATAAGTTTTTTTAATGAAAAGTAACGACATTGACTTAATCATTGAAACTTAAATATTTATCTATTGTTAGTGGCCTCTCCTCGTTAGTCTCTCTCCATCCTTCTATATCTGGTACTCTTCTGATCATTTTGTCTTCAGATCGAGCCCTTAGGATGGACTGGAACGCTGGACGAGTTTAGAGCGCCATCAGAGGTCAGGTTGGAACGGTAATTAAGGCGCTTGAATCTGATTGAGCCGGTGAAGGTTTGTATCCAAGGGTTAGTTGCGATTTATTACTCATGTAATGCCACTCAGGCATGAGTGAGGCTGGTCACTTCCATCTTTAATGTCAGGACCAAGTTGCTTATCCCCGGGCTCCTACGCTCCTCATGGGGAAACACAGGATTGGATGATGGATGGAGATAGCTTAAACTGTCGTAACTTGGAAACTGCCTAAAGTATTTTATAAGCTTAGACTGGAATGTTTACAGAGAATCAGCACCCTGTGCCATGTCCTGCCCTGCCGTGTCCTGCCATGCCATGCCCAGGTTAAGGGGTTGTAAGTTTGTCGGGAGAAAGGTAATATAAATTTTCAATCATTTTTGTTTTAAATGAAAAGTGACAACACTGAGATAATCATTGAAACTTAAATATTTACCTATTGCAAGAGGCCTCTCCTCGTTAATCTCTCTCCATCCTCCTATATCTGGTACTCTTCTGATCATTTTGTCGTCAGATCGAGCCCTTAGGATGGACTGGAACGCTGGAAGAGTTTAGAGCGCCATCAGAGGTCAGGTTGGAACGGCCACTTTTGTAAACAGGGGCTATGGTAAGCTTGAATCAGGAGCTTCTTTAATTGGAGAAAAAATTGATACTTTGAGACAACTTTTGAAATAGTGAAATAGTTTAAAAATTTTCTTCATCCCTATATTGCCTTTGCTATGCATAATATAATATCCTTGCACTTGTCTTGCTCATTCCAGATTGTTTTTTATAGTTTGTGCTCCTAGGATGGCCCACAGCACTGCAAGGATGGGTAAGAGCCTCCTAGGATGGTGCACAGCACATGGATGGGCCAGAGCCTCCTAAAAACTGCCTAAAGTATTTTATGAGCTTAGATTAGAATGTTTACAGAGAATGAGCGCCCTGTGCCGTGCCCTGCCATGCCGTTCCCTCCCATGCCGTGTCCTGCCCCAGGTTAAGGGGTTGTAAGTTTGTCGGCAAAAAGGTAATATAAACTTTCATTTTTTTTTTTATGAAAAGTGACGACATTGACTTAATCATTGAAACTTAAATATTTATCTATTGCTAGAGTCCTCTTTATGTTAGTCTCTCTCTCCTCCTATATCTGGTACTCTTGTGATCATTTTGTCTTCAGATCGAGCCCTTAGGATGGACTGTAATGCTGGACGAGTTTAGAGCGCCATCAGAGGTCAGGTTGGAACGGCCGCCTCTGTAAACAGGGGCTATGGTAAGCTTGAACCAGGAGCTTCTTTGATTTGAGAAAAAATTGATACTTTGAGACACAGCTTTTGAAATAGTGATATAGGTTATGAATTATCTTCCTCATTCCTATATTGCCTCTGAAATACCTCATGAAATATCCTTGCACTTGCCTTGCTCATTCCATATTGTTTTTTATAGTTTGTGTGCTCCTAGGACGGCCCACAGCACTGCAAGGATGGTTGAGCTTTCTAGGATGAACCACAGCACTTCAGGGATGGGGATGAGTCAGAGCCTCCTAGGATGGACCACAGCACAAGGATGGGTCAGGGCCTCCTAGGATGGACCACAGCACAAGGATGGGTCAGGGCCTCCTAGGATGGACCACAGCACAAGGATGGGTCAGAGCCTCCTAGGATGGACCACAGCACAAGGATGGGTCAGAGCCTCCTAGGATGGACCACAGCACAAGGATGGGTCAGAGCCTCCTAGGATGGACCACAGCACAAGGATGGGTCAGAGCTGTGCCATCTGCCATGTCCATGGTGGAAAAGTTTTGTGCATCAGTGAGAAGGTACTTTTTAAACTCCTTGATTTTACGAAGATTTTTACATTACTGGGAAGATGGAAGAGGAGGCCCAGGATGAGATGGAGGGATGGAGTGGTGAGGTATATGACATGGGTGTACGATATGTCAGCAGGGCAATGAAATGGTGGGGGACAGGATGACATGGAGGCGATTTGTTTGTGGCCACCCCTTACGGGATTAAGACATCTGACAAGTTTTTTTTTTTTACCTTGATGGGAGTTTTATAAGAGGTTCGATTTAGTATGAGGGGTAGATTGAGATGGTAAGGGCACATGAAGAGGATGGAGGTAGACTATTTGGTGTGGAAGTGTGATGTGTGAACGTCGGGGGTAGAGTTGCGAGAGGCTGATCGAAAAAGACCAGGGACGAGGTCTTAGTGTGACTTCAGGGATAAGGGACTGAACAAGGAGGCTGCCAGAGATTGAGCAGGGTGAAATTCTGGACCCAGCCTTCATACACCCATTCACTGTTAAAAGCCTTAATTTGAATAAGCATCTGGTGGTGGGAGGAGGAGGAGGGAAGAGGGTGAGGGAGGGAGACAGAGCACCAACAAAACGTAGGTGGAATGACAAGACCTGCATGAAGGCAAGGACAGCTCAGGATGGATGTACGGATGGAGGGTGGGAGGGAGGGATGGAGGAAGTTGGTAATTCCTTTGAAGTGAAATAAGAAAATGAAACGCATCACTCATGTCTTAGCCTCCTCAGTCCAGTTACGTTTCTACTTTCGTAGATGAGTATATTCAGATTTGAAGGTTTTAGGAGTTGGCTACATTTCTATTACCCTGCCTGCCTGCCTGCCTGCCTGCCTGCCTGCCTGCCTGCCTGCCTCCTTCCCTGCCTGCCTCCTTCCCTGCCTGCCTCCTTCCGTATTTGCTTGTTTTCTTCACTCCCTACCTCCCTCACTCCCTACCTCCCTCACTCCCTACCTCCCTCACTCCCTACCTCCCTCACTCCCTACCTCCCTCTCTGCCTACCTCCCTCTCTGCCTACCTGCCTCTCTCCCTACCTGCCTCTCTCCCTACCTGCCTCTCTCCCTACCTGCCCCTCTCCCTACCTGCCCCTCTCCCTACCTGCCCACTTCCTACCTACCTCACTACCAACCTACCTACCTACCATCATAGACTGTTGGCCAAATATCTCAATGTGAACTGGGTGGACTGCAGGTTGGAATTACTCCTCTGCCATCCACCATCCTCCAGTGAGTCTCCTTGGTTACTAGTCAAATCAGCCTTCCAGTCTGACTACACCTGGCCATCAACTGAGCTTATAGGGGTTACAAATGAGTCTTCCTGGTTTAGTTAAATCAGTTCTCCAATCTGACTACACCTGGCTATCAACTGGGCTGATAGGAGTTAGAAATGAGTCCCCTTGGTTACTAGTCAAATCAGTGCTCTAATCTGACTACACTTGGCCATCAACTGAACTGATAGGGGTTAGGGATCTTTTAAAAGACTAGGAATGGGTCTTCTTGGTCACTAATCAAACCATATCTTTCAGGATGGAGTTCCCTGAGGTTGGGATGGATGGAAGATAGCAAGGTTGTCAGAAGTGGCCACAGGATGGAGGCTGTCAACTTTTCACCGGTGTAGAGGTATAGTGGAAAATTCTTTGGTTGGCTCCTTGGGTAAGCTCCCTAAATCCCTTTCTTAGGCAATTTATTTTGCTTACTACGCCTTACTATCCTCTGCTGTCACCTAAATCATTCCTGTTCCTTCCTTCTTAGCATGACATGAATTTTTAACTACCTGTATGCAGAAAATTAAATCGCCAAGGAAGAGGTGTTAGGGAGCTTTTATTATCTTGACTGAAATAAGTGACTGTTTTGCCCTGTGGTAGATGGGGCTGCCCATCATTCACTCACTCAATGTACGAGGAGGTAAATGATGATCTAGGAAGAAAAATGAATGAAAACTACTCTGAAAATAGAAAGTTATTCTGGGTAGAGGTACGGAAATGTAGAAGTAAAAGCGGAAAGAAATGTGATGGTGTGAATGATGCAGGTGGTAGATTATTAACCCGTGGGGATGAAGTAAGGACCAGATGGAAAGAATGTTTTTAAAGTCTGTTGAATGGGAATTGAGAAAGCAGAGCAGCTGTTAACATTAGTTTTGGGAGTGTGCAGAGAAGGAATGCAGTGCCAAGAGACGTGACACTCGCACAGGTGAAGAGTACTGTGAAGTGGCTGAAAAATGGGAAAGCAGCTGGGGTTGAAGTGTATGCAGAGAGGATTAGTGTAGTGAGTGAAGTGAAGTGCTTGTTGGAGATACAAGGCATGGAGGAGTGAAACTGTGCCAGCAGAGTGGAAAAAGGCTGTGTTTGTACCCCTGTACAAAAATAAAGGTGAGCGAAGTGAGTGCAAGAATTATCATGGCATAAGTTTATTGAATGTGGTAGGGAAGGTATATGGAGGGATTATTATAGAGAAAGTATGAGATATATTAAAGTCCTAGTGAGTGATGGAAAGGGTTGCTTTAGAAGTGGAGAGGATGTATGGATCAAATATTTGCAGTGAGACAGTGGAGAAGGCTTGAGAAGGACCATAAGGTGTTTATTGCATTTATGGATCTGGAAAAGGCATACAACAAAGTAGGGAAGGATTGTGGAAAGTTTGAGCATTTACGATGTGGATGGTAAGCTCCTAGGTGCCGTCAAGAGTTTTTATGGTGGTTGTGAAGCATGTGTAAGGGTAAATGGGCATCTAAGTGAATGGTTCACGATCGGTGAGGGCATGCGACAAGGTTGTGTGGTGTCCCAATAGTTGTTCAATATATATATGGATGGAGTGATGAGAGAAGTAAAAACACAAGTAATGGAGAGAGGGATGGCTATGGTAATGAATGGTGATGGATGGAATATTCCAAATTTGTTGTATTCAGATGATGCAGTACTACTTGCATATACCGGACAAGAACTTTGTAGACTATTACGGAATTTTGCTGATGTCTGTAAGCGTCGTGCTTTGAGAGTAAATGTAGAAAAGAGCAAAGTGATGGTTACTGAGAGAGGTGACGACTCCCAGTGTGATGTTATAGTGAATGGAGAAAGACTGGAATGGGTGAGAGTTCAAATACCTGGGTACAATGATGGAAAAGTGAGGAAAATGCGCAAAAGAAGTGGAAAGTAGAGTGACACAAGGAAGGAAAGTAGCTGATGCAATGAAGGCCTTGATAAAAACAGAGGCTTGAGTATTGCAGCTGCACTGGGCTTAAATGAATGTGTTAGTGCCAACTTTAACATATGGATGTGAGACTATGGCGTGGCATGAAAATGAAAAGTCGAGTGAGAGCAGTGGAGATGGGTCTCCTGAGGAATGTATATGGAGTACAGAGGGTGGATAGGATACGAAATAATGTGATTCGTGAAATAAGTGGAGTGAGGAAGTCTGTGGACACCAGAATCGAGGAGAGTGTACTGAGATGGTATCGTCTTAAGGAGAGAATGGATAACAATAGAGTGGTGAAGGTATATCTGAGCGAATTTGGAGGAGGGAGGAGGAGAGGTATGCCAAGGAGAAGGTGGAGGGATATGGTGGATGAGTGTGTGAAGAAGAGAGGTATGGAAGTCGTTGAGGCTAGGGGACTGATGAGATGAATCTGGCTAGATGAATGTTGAGAAGTGCATGATCATGGATTTGACACCCCTTTTTTAACGTGGCAGCGTCCTGTTTAACTTTTGGATACGCGTATGTGAAGCTATAGAACGTGTTCAATGTTTTTGGCGTATCAGATAGAGCCAGGATTTCGTGGGCTTGAATGACAAGTGAATGGAAGCGTGACCCATTGGAGTGGGCAAATTTGGGCTGTCTGGACATTGCTACTCCTCTCCCTGCCCTGATGGTGGTGGTGGTTGTGGTGATGGTGGTGGTTGTGGTGATTGTGGTAGTGATGGTAGTAGTGGTGGTGATGGTGATGGTAGTGGTGGTGGTGGTGAAAAAAAATGAAAGATGCGGTAGCTTCTCAAAATATGCTTCTTTTTTATTTATTCTAGCTGTAAGTGCTTTACTGTCCCCTCCCTGCATGCGCACACACACACACACACACACACACACACACA
>JAGKTI010035300.1:0-10787 GCA_018397915.1 Birgus latro | reverse complement strand
CCTCCTTTTCTTCCTCTTAAGTCTTCCCCCTCTCCCTTCCTCCCTCATTTACCTTCGTTTGCCTCCCTCTCTCCATCCCTCCCCACCATTTCCATCTCTCTCTCTCTCTCTTTGACCAACGGACAAATAATCAGATAAAAACCTTGCCTGAGAGAGAGAGAGAGAGAGAGAGAGAGAGAGAGAGAGAGAGAGAGAGAGAGAGAGAGGGGGACTGAAGTAAGAGTCGAAGGGAGGGAGGGAGGGAGGGAGGAAGCTATACAACAAACATCACATCCTTGGCAGTAAAGAGGCAGTTCCACAGTGTCTCACCATCTTTACCACTCCTTAAAGATTCCTACACCATCTTCCTCTCATCTTAACTCTCTCCCCGTCATCTTCTCTTCCCTTTCTCCTTATATCTGTCTTCCTCCCTCCCTCTCTTNCATCTTCCTCTCATCTTAACTCTCTCCCCGTCATCTTCTCTTCTCTTTCTCTTTCTATCTGTCTTCCTTCCTCTCTCTCTCACCCTCATCTTCTCCTTCTCTCTACATCTTCCTCTCATCTTAACTCTCTCTCCCTCATCTTCTCTTCTCTTTCTCTTTCTATCTGTCTTCCTCCCTCTCTCTCTCACCCTCATCTTCTCCTTCTCTCTACATCTTCCTCTCTCTCCCTCATCTTCTCTTCTCTTTCTCTTTATATCTGTCTTCCTCCCTCTCTTACCCTCATCTTCTCCTTCTTTCTACATCTTCCTCTCATCTTAACAGTTTTAGTAACAACATCACAGATGCGTCGTACAGGTGTGCGATGGGAAGTCGTTCTGTGGCGGTGTGGGAGGGGATGACACCAGCTGGGGTCGCTGGCAACGGCTCATGCTGGACGGTGATCATAGGAGAGTTTGGCAAGCCATAAATTGGAAAGGCAACTTACATTCAAATGGTAAATCGCCAATTATACCAACTGATGATGAGTTCAAAGAATATTTTGAGAGCGCTTTGCATACTGGCAATGCAGGTGGTGCAGGGCAGGTCCCATAGATGCAGCGGTGAGCGTCCCCCTCCTGGACGACCCCATCACTGCGCTGCAACTTGAACAACAGGTGGCGCGACTCAAACCCGATAAGGCGTGTGGTGCTGACGCCGTCCCGCCCGGTGTGTTCAGGCTGTTGCCGCCGCACTGGCTGCTCTGTATTACCACCTTATTTAACTGTATTTTCAATTCTGTCGGCTACCCAGACTTATGGACTAAAGCAAAATTCTTTACTATATTGAAGCGGGGTGACAGGACAGATGCAAGAAATTATCGCGGCATTAACGTAATGAACAGCATCGCCGGACTCTATGCCATGGTGTTGTGTTGCCGGCTGGAGCACTGGTTTAGGCCATACCGGCAGCAGGCTGGGGCACAGCGGGGCCGGGGCTGTCCTGAGCACATCCTAACCCTCAGACTACTCGCTGATTATGCCAGGAAGGAAAAGCAGAAGTTATTCGCAACCTTTGTGGACTTTTCCCAGGCGTACGACATGGTGCCTCGAGGTATATTGCTGCGAGTGTTGCAAAGGCTGGGTTGTGGGTGGGTGATGCTCGGGGCCATAGCAGCCATGTACCGTGTGACAGAGAGTGTGCTGGCTACCACCGTGTTCACCACCACGATGGGGGGGCGTCACGGGTCCCCGACATCGTGCATACTGTTCATCATATTTGTGAATGAATTAATTAAAGTTATGAAAGAGAGGTGCGAGGATGACGGGTTCCTCTCCTGGCTGCACATCCTCGTCCTGATGGATGACAGTCCTGCTGCCACCACGAGGGAAAGAATGCTTTACAGGCTGGGGATTCTGAAGGCCTTTTGTGACGAGTATGGAATGAAAATTAACGAAGGAAAGACCAAATTCTTCGTAGTGGGTGGTGGTGTGGTGGATGTGGAGCCACCACAAGTGGCGGGGCTAGCGGTACGGTGGTGCCAGCGGTACATGTATCTTGGGGCAGCCTTCACTGCTGATGGGTCGGTGCACCAGGCAGTCAGGGCTCAGGCCGAGGCCAAGGCGGCACATGTGGCTAACTTGTGTCATTCATTAAGAAAAACAATGATGTGCCTTTTAGAGCTAAAAAACGTGTATTTGATGCCTCGCTGATGTCTGCTGTCCTCTATGACTGTGAGTCCTGGCTGAATGCAGACCTAAAACCAATTGTTAAAATCTATAACTGGGTCCTAACGACCATGTTAGACGTCAGGATGACGATCTGCAATGATGTGTGCTGCCTCGAGTCTGGGTATCCGCCTGTACATTCCCTTGTAAAGAAGAAACAGAGAAAGTTTTTAAGGATCATGTGGAGGGAAAGGTCACATTTAAATGATGACCCCTTGATGCTGGCTTTGAGGATAGTCATGGGTGCGAGGTACAACACCAAAGATTATGTACAAGAACTTTTATACAATGAGGCAGATGATGTTGAGGATGGGATGAGAGATCTGGAGCAGGCGGTGCTACGTTCCACGTCCTCCAGGCGCTGTACTTACAGGGAAATAAATCCAAGTTGTCAGTCCATGCAGTCTATACTGCACAAGAAAATGTGGCTGAAAGTGACCGCGTAGCATTTACACGTTTCTGTGTGTCGAGCCACTCTTTAGCTGTAGAAATGGGCAGGTGGAATAGGAGGGGGCGCGACCGCTTACCAGTAGAGGAAAGATTATGTGGCTGTGGTGAGGTACAGACGTAGGGGCAAGTAGTGGAATATTGTACTCTCACTCAGCATTTACCCAACTCCCACAATTTCTCTAGAATTCATGATCTCTTTGATGGTACACTCATGAATCCTCCTGTAGAATCATAAGACAGATCCTGGATATTTATTCGTGACATGTATCATGTTTTATGTGTGTGTGTATGTGTAAATGTATAGGTGCATATATGTATATACATGTATGTTTATGGCTGTATGTGTGTGTGTGTATATGAAGGTATGTGGGCTGTTTATGTCTGTATCTGTGTATGTCTCGAACGGTATGAATATATGAAAATACAGTGTATGTGTGTTTTCTTTTATTTTGGTCTTAAATGTAACCATGATTATAATCTCAGATCTTTATGTTTTTATATTTGACGCTGTTTGAGACGGCGTTTTCTTGATTTAGTATTTTATTATACCTGTAATGATTGCTTCAGCTATTTTATATTTTACATTACCATGTAATACATTCAGCATTTTTATCAGTTGTATGGAAGCAATGAGATAGTTGTATTTTCACTGGACTAGCAATAAGTGTTTATTCCTGTAATCTTATAAAAGTTTATATGTAACAAAGTGTTGTTGTGGTCAGTCTATCTATCTGTGTATAGTCTGTGAACCAAGTGTAATCGGCCCGCCTGAAGCCGATTGGCTGCAAGCATACTAGTATGCGACACTGGTTCAACCACAGCACCCCTTGTGTCCGCCAAAGTTGTCAGTAGCTTGGTGAACGCTTCCCAAAGTTTTTACAACTCTGGCGGGAGGCGAACCCACGCCCAACAGCGTGCGAGACGCACACTCTGCCACTGTACCACGGAGAGAGAGAGAGAGAGAGAGAGAGAGACCCACAAACAGGAAGGCAGATAAGCAGATAAATACAGAATGGTAAGAGGATGGCGGAGAGAGAGAGAGTGAGAGAGAGAGAGGTGGAGAGGTTGCGTGCTTGAGGCCCTGACTGTGGTGGTGGAGAGGACAGCTGGGCTGTTGCTGTTGCTGTCACCCTCACATACACTCCCTAGTTCATTCGCTCAGGTTCACTGACTCCCAGTTCATTCACCCTTTTCTTTCACCCCAGTTCATTCATCTTTTCTATTTCACCCCAGTCCTTTCACCCTTATCATCTTATTTCACTCACGCCATTAATATTTCCTTCCTATTGACACCCTTGCTTCATTCACTCCAATACCCTAACTTCACTCCTACACTCTTCCTACACCCTCACATCCTAACTTCACCCTTACATCACTCCTACACCTTAACTTCACCCTTACATCACTCCTACACCCTAACTTCACCCTTACATCACTCCACCCTAACTTCACCCTTACATCACTCCTACACCCTAACTTCACCCTGACACCCTTACATCACTCTTACACCCTAACTTCACCCTTACATCCTTACATCACTCCATTCACCCTTATTTTAGTATGTATTTCTAGCTTTCTATATGAGGCGTCTAGAATCACATCATAAGCGCCACCGAGGGTGAAATGGACCAGGCAACTCCCCAAATCCTGCTCTGTTTTGTCATGATGGATTTACGATTATGTGATCCCAGCAATAGGGTAGCTTTCCTTATGCAAAGTGTATAGAACCTGCAGACTCTCCCTGGATGGAGCACTAGAATCACAAAAGCGTACCTCACACAGGAAACCTTTCAGCCAATCACAATAGCACAAGTCCGACACACCCCCACAGCCAGCCAATGGTGGTTCAGCCAATAGGAGTTGGGCGCTTATACCTTCTAGACGGCATTTACTAAGTGAAAGTGGGAATACTGCCTGCTGTCAGCCAATGAGGGAGCAGCTTACACAAAGCATGGGTAGCGTCGCTACGTGTGTTCGCAGGTTTAATGGAGGCAAGCTTTTGCAACACGTGCTGTATTCATACCCGATTTTTTGCATATTTTGAGTGTTGTAGTGCTTATTATGCACCATGATTGGTACTGAGCATGCAGAAGTGTTTTCTAGTGATGAGGAGAGAGAAATAGAGGAGCCTGACCCCTCCATTGTTAAAAAAGAAAAAAAAAAACGTAATATGAGTGAAAGTACAGAAATCTAAGCATCTGCGTGACACGGGAAGGAGTATGTTGGTCCTAACACTGGAAAAAAAAGTGCGTGCATGAAGGATTGGACCCCCGTGCAATATGTTGATGCCTTTGAACGTATTGTAGCTGACCTGCACAGGTGCAGAATGTAATGAAACTGTAAAAACATCTAAGGGATATATCTAAAGAAACAAAAACCACTTCAATACCTTTAATGGTTATATTGTGACACATCAGTAACTTTAGGTGGCATTTTCTCGTTTATTTATTTATTTATTTTAATAGTGCTTACGATGTTGTGATTCTAGATACCTCACTTATCACCCTTCCTAACATTTCTAGTGTCAACAAACACCATTCCAATTCATAGTTAGAAAAGATTTAGCTGTGTTAGGTGAGGTTATTAAGAGAGTGTTTTTACCATTGCCCTTCTCATGTTTGGGACAAGTCTAGAGCCTGTATTCTCGTTGATTAGGGAGACTGCGTAACACCTCTTCGTATGCGATTTATTTTTGCTTATTACTCAAATCGCCCGTTGATGATTTTCTGCTGACAGTCCCATATGAGCCTTTTGTACTGCTGTTCCTATGGGGATACTACTACTACTACTACAACTACTACTACTACGAGTATTGTTCCTACGAGTATTGTTCCCATGAGGATACTACTATTGCTACTACTACTACTACAATTATTGTTTCTCTGGGGATACTACTGCTGCTGCTGCTACTACAACTACTGTTCGTATGTGGATACTACTATTACTACTTCTGTTCATATAGGATACTACTACTGTTCATATGGGGATACAACTGCTACTGCTGCTGCTGCTGCAGCTTGTGTCTCTGCTGCTCATATGGGGATATTTTTGCTACTAGTACTTCTACTGCTGTGAATATGGGGATATTTTTACTACTACTACTACTACTGCAGGAGCTGCTGCTGTTCATATGGGGATATTTTGACTATTACTGCTCCTACTACTACTACTGCTGCTGTGAATATAGAGATAGATTATTCAAGAACAACGCTGAATTCAAATCTTTGACGTTTCAGTAGTAGTAGTAGTTGTTGTTGTTGTTGGTGAACTGGTTTCTCAGAAATGTGTGAATCCCAGTGGACTGCAGGTTTCCCTATCTCCCCTCTGGGAGATGGGGAAGTGTATGAGGAACATTTGTATAGCCAGGTAGTCAATTCACCCGTTTAAATAGGTGTCATCATATAAAGGTAGGGATTGGAGGGTGTGGCCGTTAATGTCTGACGGTTTGAATTTTGAAAAGTGCCATATGTTGCAAGCTGGAGATTTTCATTTATAACAATGAAATCTCTTTGAATTTCAGTTGAGAATGAAGGTATTCTGAAGTTTTAAGCCTTTCCAGTTGTAATAAGCCTAAAAATATACTGTAATATTGCTTAAATATTGAGTTTGGCGGGTTTTCGTTCAGGCGGGAAGTTTTGGCGGGAGTATATAGGTGCGCGACATTTCTGTCAATTGGAGTTTGAAAGTTGTTGGGTGAGGATGTGCTGCTCCTGGTGCCTCGGTCTCCATTGGCTATTGAAGTAAGTACGAGTTATTTGTAGTTGTTAGTTAGAGGAATTGTAAGAATAGTATATGGAGATAATAAGACATAAGTAGGATCAGTATAGGGTAACAGGATCTCGAGAAATAAGGGAACAGGAACTGATGATACTGCGCAGCGACCGTGTTGTTAATAGTGGTGCTCTTTTCTTGACGGAATTTTTTGTATACATTAGGCGAAATAGATGAAGGGAAAAGGAAAATAAGGAGAAAACTGATTGACCTGGAAACTGGAAGAGAAGTGACAGGTAAGTTCCTTTGCAGTGCCACTTGTCAAATTTACCTGTACAGTGATTTACGTGTATAGTAAGTGGATCTTGCAGGCTACGCTACCCGATAGTGATGTAATGGGTGAACCGGTTGGCACAGTTCATAAGGTGAACTTGAACCCGGTGGGCTGCAGGAGGAAGTTGCCCTTTTTTGTTCAGTCCATCCTTTGGAGGGCGTGGGAGGAGTTTGAGGGAATTTATACTACTTGGCAGTGAATACGCTCGTCCTATAGGCTGCCGTTGCCACCACGGGAAGGCGTCCTTAAGCACCGGGTGATTGGTTTGGGCGGGAAAGGAGTAGTTTGGGCGGGAAGATTAGCGTGATTGGTTTGGGCGGGAATGGAGTAGTTTGGGCGGGAAGATTAGCGTGTGATTTGTTTGAGCGGGAAGATTAGTTTGGGCAGGTGATTGGTTTGGGCGGGAAAATTCGTTTTGGCGGGAGAAATCGTTCTGGCTGGTTTTGGCGGGAGAAATCGTTTTGGCTGGTTTTGGCGGGAGAAATTGTTTTGGCGGGAGAAATCGTTCTGGCTGGTTTTGGCGGGAGAAATTGTTCTGACGGGTTTTGGCGGGAAAAATCGTTCTGGCTGGTTTTGGCGGGAAAAATCGTTCTGGCGGGTTTGGGCGGGAAAAATCATTGGCGGGTTTGGGCGGGAAAATTCGTTCTGGCCCGTTTGGGCGGGAAAATTCGATCTGGCGGGTGATTGGTTTTGGCGGAAAAGTTCGTTCTGGTAGGTGATTGGTTTTGGTGGGAAAATTCGATCCGGCGGGTGATTGGTTTTGGCGGGAAAATTCGTTCTAGCAGGTGATTGGTTTTGACTGGAGGCTTAGTTTTGGTAGGTGATTGGTTTGGGCAGGAAAATTAGTTTTGGGTGGAGAATTCGTTCTGTCGGGTGATTGGCTTTGGCGGGAAACAACTTTTTTAGGGAAAATTAGTTTTGGCGAGAAAATATAATTTCGGCTGGTGATTGAGTCGTGGCCCCAGGCTTATTTACGTGAATCTAGTGAACTGCAGGTTGAATTTGTTCTAGTTTCGCCATTCACCATCCTCCTTTCAGGCGTAGGGAGTTGAACGTGTCAGATTGGGCAGTGGATCCGCCTAACTACCGGTGCCACCACAAGAAGGCGTCTCCAGCACTGATTAGTTTTGGCGGGAAAAATATTTGACTGGTCGGGATTACAAATTTCCGAGATATACACGTTAACTGAAATAACCAAGTAATTTTATATAAAGTTTAGTTATGCAATAGTCATTCAAAATGTTAAGGTAAAATATTGTAAAGATTCAGTATTTATCATTTTTTTTTTTAAAATTTCGTATGCAAGTGGGGAAGATAGTGTGAAAAAGATGAACCGCTTTTAGTATTAATCTATCAAAAATAAGTGAAATGCGTTAGACAGTGGCGAAAATCTGGCAAATTAAGATGGACGAATAAAAGGGAGTGTAGGAGGGTCGTGGTAAATAACTTAAGGATGCTTTGAAGGGAGAAATGGAGATGATATAATTTCCTCAGCTATAGAACACCACGTTATTCTTGTTGCCACCAGACGATTTTGTTCAGTTGGGAATTTTATAGTGAAAGAAGTGATGAATGTTAAACTTCACATCGACACTTCTCAATGCTATTATTAACCTTTCCATGTCAAAAACGTCTCAAATAATGCTGTTTGTAGCTTCTCCATGTCGAAAACGTCTAATAATGCTGTATCTAACCACCGGCTTGAAAACATGTTTAAATTTGCTAAATCTGACTTCATATTAAGTGTTCAGTAATGCTAAATCTAACATCCCCAGCTTGAATATGTCTCAGATAATGCTAAATCTAACTTACGCATGAAATCCTCTCCAGTAATGGTATATCTAATTCTCCAGTGTGAAAACGTCTCAAAATATGTAACTTCTCGATATTAAAAACATCTCAATGCAGTATCTACCTTCATGTAAAAGTCCGAAATAATGTTAAACTTAACTTTAGCTAAAAAACGTCACTAATAATGCGATACGTAACGTCAAAAAACGCCTCTAACAATGCAGTATCTAAGTTCATGTTGAAAGTGTAAGAATGCTGTATCTAACTTTCCCAGCTTGAAAATGGCAAAAATTGCCAAATCTGACTTTCCATACTGAAAATGTCTTGGATAATATCTAATTTCTCCATTTCGAGAAGTTGTCTAATATATGGTACAATATGTAACTTCTCAATATTGAAAACGTCACCAGTAATTCTATATCTAACCTCCATATTGAAAATCTCTCTACTAACGTTAAATCTCTTCAGCTCGAAAACATCTCTGATAATGCTGTATTTAACTTCATATTGATAATGGCTCCAATAATGCGAAAACAATGTTGTTGTTGTTGTTGTGATGATTAGAGAGTGTGGACGACGATTAAGCCGTTTTCACCCTAGCAGTGGGCTGGGGGAGCTTTAAGCTGATGCAGTGGCGGACTTGAAGCGCCCACAGTTCCGTAAAAACCGACCAAGGAGGCGTGATGCGGTTCTTCGGTGTTGGGGGTCTAGTCCTCGTTCTGATAGGGTAGGGAACGTGAATGTGGTGATCCCCTCTGCTACAAGTCTGTCACGTAAAATCATTCGGTATGAGTGGAAGCGGGGGCAGTCTAAAAGGAAGTGATCAGTTGTCTCATTGACCGTGCGGCACCAAGGACAGTAAGGGTCGTGAGTCGGAGGCGATACAGTTGGGCACGAAGAGGAATATGACCTATACGTAGTATGGTCAACAGGACGTCAGTAGTTCTGTCAGAGGATCTGGCCCAGGGGTGAGGGGAATAGTGTTCAATACTGTCCCAAGGTCACGGTGGGAAGGATAAGGCTGAGATAGGAGTTCCACCGGTCCTGGCATACTCTGTTTACTAAATTCTTGAATGTGCTTAGTGCCAGTGGTAGGGGTTCAACAGCTATTGTATTGTGAGCCATCTTGGCTGCAGCATCCGCGATTTCATTACCACGAATCCCTGAGTGTGCTGGCACCCATTGCAGTCTTATGGTCCAGCCGGTATATATTAGTGACAGAAGGAGGGACTGGACGGTGTACACTAGTGGCTTGTCCGTATGTGGGGTGTGGGACGAAATAAGGGAGAGGGAGGACTGACTGTCTGTGTATATGACTGCTTTCTGTGGGCCAAGATGTGCCTGGATGAAGGAGAGGGCCTGATGAATGGCACACAGTTCACCTGTGAGGCTGGGGTGTAATGGGCTGAGTCGCCATGTCTGACACAATGTCAGGTTCTCGAAGTAAACTGCTGCTGATGTCGAGGGCAGAGAGGGTACATGGGAACCATCTGTGAAAATGTTGAGGAAACCAAGATACTGCGTGGCTGTCATCTCTCTGAAGACGGATAATGCAAGATGTGTGTGCTGTGACTTATTGAAGGAAGGAAGTGTTACACTGATGAGGGGTGACAGGTCTGTCCAGGGCGAGAGAGGGGTGATGGCTGGTGAGGATGAATGAGGAGGTGGAGTGAGGGGTAGATCTTGAAAATGGCGTAGTGACCTTATGAGGAACGGGTTGTGAGACTTAAGGCGCCAGTGAGGACTTAAAGGAGACACATCCAGGGAAAAGGAGAGAGAAAGGAGGGGGTGGGAGGCTGGGAGGGTCATGATCCTACACAGCGACTGGCAGTCGAGGCGGCGACGCTGGTCGGGGAGAGGCAGTAAACCTCATTCTGCATGTAATGAGATAATGGGAGAAGAGCACATCGCTCCTGTGGCTATACCGAGGGCAGTGTTCTGTATTATATCTAGCGTATTAAGTGTTGACCGTGTCGCTGACCCATACAACATGCTACCATAGTTGATGCGACTGAGGATGCTTGCCTTATAATAGTGTAGAAGGACATCACGATCCGCTCCCCAGCTCACACCTGCTAGACGGCGCATGATGTCCAGGCATCTGGAGCATGAGAGGCGGAGATGTTCAATGTGCGTCCGCCATGTGAGGACTGGACCATCCAACTGCATTCCCAAGTATTTGTGATGTCTACGCAGAGGTACCCCCATAGATGCCAGGCGAATTTCAGGAAGAGCTGGGAGTCGCTTGAGTGTATGGACCATTAGTGCACTTTTGTCAGCACTGATGAGAAGACCTCTGGCGCAATGCCAGTCACAAAGGGTAAAGGCAGCATGCTGCAGAGAGAGCTATGCACTCTCCATTGTATTGGCCCGTAC
>JAGKTI010035299.1:0-11287 GCA_018397915.1 Birgus latro | reverse complement strand
CAGAGTGACATGGAGGCGATTTGTTTGTGGCCACCCCGTTCGGGATTGAGGCGTCTGGCAATAGATAGATAGATAGTTATGTTTAAAAGGAGCCACTAGTGTATGTGTATATGGTGCTGCTGGATAAATAAACCTAACAGTGATTACATTAGAAATATAAAATATAAGTACAGTATGTGATAAAGTATATAAGAAGCAGCTGTTGGTCAGTGTGAGTATTGTTTAAGAAAAATATCATTGATGTAGAGATGATGGAGGAGGTGGTGGTTGAATTGGTAGACAGGTGGCCTGCAGTCCAAATGGACCCAGGATCAAATCCTGGCTGGGGCAGGAAACAGTTTAAGGATTTGAATTTCCTAAAAGCAGACTCTTCTGATCTGCTAGATCCTAGATCCCCCGTCGAGTTGTCGTAAAAATACCCCCGCTAATACCAATTCACCAGTCCTGTATGAGACAGCCCTATCATGTTTGCAATGTGGATGGTGGGTGTTAGTGCTGAAGTGGTGACATGTGGAGGTGTAGGAGGACTACTGAGCCTTGGGTCACTACCCCCGAGAATTATTCCTTGAAGCCTTTGCCCAGACAGCTTAAAAAAAAGGGGGGGGGTACAGATCTTTTCTCCCTACCTTTGGTTATCTGCAAGGCTAGTGCTTAGGCCAGATGTCTTTTTCCTAGCTTTGGTTATCTGCAAGGCTAGTGCTTAAGAAAGTGTGGAGTTGGAAATAAAGTATTGCAAGGTGAAAGTTCCCTGTGCTGCAAGATCTTCCAGGGAGGAAATGGCCAACTGTGTAAATTTTATGGGTCAAGGGGACAGAAATTAAAATTAAAGGACATGGAAGCAGGAGAAGGTATGAAAATGGCAATACATTTTCTTCGAGCAAGTGAAGGCCAATTTCAAACAAGAAATTTCCTCAAAAGGCCAACCTATCATCCCTTGCTGATGGAGACTGCATTTGCCTGGACATGACAGTGTATCTACAGCTGAAAATATCTTTGAACTGCAAAGCAGAACATCAATGGCTCAAATCATGTTATCTCCAGATTTCTTCTCAAAAATTGTGCTGAAAAGTGTAGGTTTGATTTTTTGAAGCTATGCTTATTATGTCCCTGAAAGTTATATATGTCCACTGCTTACAATAAATATGTGTGGTCTGAAAAGTAAGTGTTATGTTAGCTAGGGCTCAGAGACAAACATACAGTTATTTGAAGGACTTGAAAATGCCTGAGTGTATTGGTGGGAGGTGTGACCGAAATGTTGTTGGAAAAGAAAAACAATAATTGGTAACTATACTCTTCACTGCAGTTAGGGATAAAATTGTCATCTACATCATTAATTTTGAGCCATAACAAAGGATAAACACAAGAATATGGTTAGTAAATAGGAAGTGCTATGGATACTGACCTTGAGAAAATAAACTGTAAAAGTACAAAAGTCTCCATGTAGTGAAAATCTGTGGACTGTATGTGTATAAAATGAAAATATCATTTTGAATATAAAACCATGTAAATCAGTTTTAGCAGTGTAAGATGGAGTCAGTGGTGCTGCGGTATGTGTATACTTGTATATGATAGTACAATATCCAGAAACTAGTGTACATGTGAATCTGGAAAACAATAAGCCACTAGTGATAGAGTAAGTTGTGCGTCATGCACCTGCCAGATATAATGCAGCAACTTATGTAAATATGTTATGGAATAATAAGTGAAAACCTTGAAGGTGTAGAAAAAGGAGGCACTAGCAATACAATAGTAATGTATATACTGCTCCCATATTTGGAAACCAGGCAGTGAGAGAATATGGAAAAAAATAAAGTAAAAATGTGAATAAAGAACAATTGTTGTCAGTGTAAATATAGTGTCAGAAAGGATCCATATATACTGTATAGTAGTATGTGTAAGTGGTGATTCCACATGAAAGATCAGTGGTATGTTAAATGAGACTTGAAAGCAAGTGTGGAAGTGTAAATATAAAGTGACACATCATAGTGCCAGGTGAAAACAAAAAAATTCTTTGGATGAAAAAACTGGATAATCAGTGGTTCAGAGAAGACAGGAGAGCTCAAAGATATCTGAAGAGAAATATGGAGAGTTTGAAAGATACCTGAAAAGAAATACACATATGACGTGAAAGATGTCTGAATAGAAAGAAACAGAACTGAAAGATGTTTCAAGAGAAATATGGAGAGCTGAATGATGCCTGAAGATAAATAATTTAGAGGTACAAGATGCCAGATGAGAAGTTGATAGAGTTGAAATATGCCTGAAGACTATAGGTAGAGCTGAAATGTACTTGAGAAATAGGTGGAGAAATATGCTTGAAGACTAATAGGAAGAGCTATAATATGCCTGAATAGAATTGGGTAGAGCTGAAGTATACCTGAAGTGGAAGTTAGAGGTATAAGGTACCCCAAAAGAAATAGGTAAATGTAAGGTAACTAAAGAGAAGGAGAGTTGAATGGTACCTCAAGAGAAATAGGTAGAACTGAAAGGATCTGAGGAGAAATAGGTAGAGCTGAAGAGTAAATGAAGAGGAATGGAGTTGAAAGGTACCCCAAGAGAAATGGGTAAATTTGAAGAGATCTGAAGAGAAACAGGTAGATCTGAAGGGACCTCAAGGTAAATAGATAGATCAGAAAGGTACCTAAAAAAGTAATAGGTTTACAGAAACAGTAACTGTATTGAAACTAGTAAAGTATACCTGAAGAGAAATGAGTAGAGGTGAAGGGTACCTAAAGAAAAATAGAGGTGAAAGGTAGCTGAGCAGAAATTGTGTTGAAAGACACCTGATGGGAAAGAGGCGGAGCTGAAAGTTATCTCAAGAGATATAGGTGGAGCTGTATGGTTCCTGAAAAGATGCAGATAGAGCTGAAAGGTACCTAAAGGGAAATTGGGCTGAAATGTGCTAGATGAGAAATAGGTAGAGGTGAAATTTACCTTAAGAGACGAAGGTAGAGCTGCAAGATGCCTGAAGAGAAATAGGGAGAGCTGAAAGATGCCTGAAGAGAAATGTTGCTGAAAAGTGCATGAAGAAAATTAGGTTGAGATGAAATCCTGAAGAGAAATAACAATTGTTGGAATATACCTGAAGAGTGCTCCCATCAGCAGGGTGCAAAAACATTATGGATGGGGGTTGGTTGTTCTTGGGTGGTTCTGCTGTTGGTGAAAGTTCTTGGGTTGGGGATCAGTAGTTGTGAGTGGGTTCTTGATTGTCCACTTGTGTGGAAGGAGCTGGTCCGAGTAACTGATGAGAAAGATTCGGCTCCGACCCCGTGGAACCTGCGAGGCGGAAACCCCCCGGGGTTGCTCATTCACTTTTTCTGGTGTGATCCACCCTGAACTGATCTTGCAGTTGTTCTTCCCACCTACCTTTGGTTTACTCCAAAGTAGGTTATTTTCTCCACCCCTACCTACTCTGGGTTTATCCCATAGTAGGCCTCTGTACTTCAGCTTTGCCCTGAAGTAGAATTCCTTCAGCAGATTGACTATCATAGGATTAGTTAGTAGAGAAAAGGAGATTGAAAGTACCAATAACAGAGATGTTTAGTTTAGGGATGAGACTGGGAGGTCATCCCTGGATGGAAAGAGAGAAAAGGTGTGGATAGTAGGATGAGTGGAGAGAGATAGACTTTTCAGGATACAGAGATTTAGATGTTAGGGATGATTAATTGAGGAAGAAGGAGGAGAGAGGCAGGATCGGTTAGCAGATAAAGGATTTGTATAGTCGTTAGAGAGGAGTGACGAAAAATAAATCGGTAGGGATAGAGGTGTCGAAGGAGCTGTTTTAAAGGATGAGGGAATTGAGGAATTGATAGAAAATATGAGAACAACTGCCAAAGGGTGAAGAGTAAGTTTAGATGGACGTGATAGGGGCAAGTAAGAATTGGTCACATAGACATATGGAACCTTAACCTCTCCTGATCACGTATCACTATTGTTGATATCAAGTTGTAAAGGCAAAGAAATATTGCCAGTTGCTTGCATATTTTTTTATATGCACATACATAAAGTTTAGGCAGAAATGCTAAGGTCTTCAAGCCTAACATTGAAACCATCAGGAGATGGATCTGCAACTAGAGTATTGTAAATGACTGGAAGTGCCTTCCAGGGGGTATAGTGACATCTTGAAGTCTCCAAAAGATCAAGATGAAACTATATGAGCACTGGAGACAGTGCTGATATTTCTTCACAACACATCCCAGCAGAAGACCAATGTAACCATTTACAGGAATTCCAACAGAACTATCTACCAGCCAGTACACATGATGTTTATCTCTACCTGGTTGATGCAGTCAGCAAGCTACAACAAATGCCGTTATGTATAGAGGAGTGAAAAACTACAGTTAGTAGATATGTAAATATTATGAATATGGATAAATGTACATCAGTATAGATATAGTGTAAGAAAGGAAACAGTAGTGGTGCAGTGTCAAAGTATTGTGCTAACATGTGTTGAAGCTATTGTAAGTGCTGGTGTAAATGAAAGCAATCATGGATAAATTAGTGAACATTTGTAAAGTAATGCAAGAGAGGAGAGACTATTGGTCTAGTGTGTATATATTGTGCTGTCATGCAGAAACTAGATTATATATTGATCCACTTGTGGTGCAGTATATAAGTAGATATTTTGCTCCTGTATACAGAAACCAAAGTGAAATTGTTGGTGGAAATGAAGTGATGTATGGAAAACTTCCATGTAAATATAGTGCAAGATAGCCATTGATGGTGTAGTAGTGTGTATTTGGTGCATCTGTATTCTGAAACTTGACAGTGACTGGCAAATAGTGTTAAGTTTTGGTGTAATTGATGAACAATTTTGGGTAAGATACATTAGTGTGTATATAAATGTAATTAGTGCTTCCTGTTTACCTCAGTATTACTGACGTGGAAGGATGAATCCTAAAAATGTATGCAAGTGGATGAGAAAGTGTTTATTTACAAGGATACACCCTGGGCTGCCCTATTTTGCTAAGAATAAGTGGCCAACATTGTAAAGTTTGCAGTATAAAAATGGCAAGCATTCTTCCTTTGGGGAAATGAAGGCAAAAGATATATGTGATTACAATGGCCCCCAATAGGACTACCCACCAACCATGGCTGATTCACTACGCTTGTTCAGACATGATACCAGATCTACAGCTGAAAACAACTTTGAGCTGCATTAGAAATGTTTTTAATTTCCATGTTAGGACATTAGTTGCTGAAAATGCTTTCCCTCCAGTTTGCATTGAAAAAAAAAAAATGGCAGAAAATTTAGATTTTTAGCATACAAATGTATAGTAAGCCTGAAGTACAGTTTTGTGTTAATAATGTGTACATTAATAGTTTTAGTATAAGAAGTCAGTGATGTGTTTAATAAGGCATGAAAATAAGTAGTGGAAATGTGAGATGAAAATGCTAAGAGTATGTGGCTGTGAACTGCATGGAAAATTCAGTAAAAAGGGTTTGGGGGATTGGGGCATAATAGCAATATTCTTCAATTTAGCTAGACATCAGCTGGCTTCTCCATCCTTAATGCTGAGCCTAAACAAGTGGTTAAGGTTTGAATGATGCTAGTCATGAGGAAGTGCTGTGGACAGCATGCTGTTGCCTCAGAGCCCTAGCCAATCGTTTACCCGATTCAATTTTTATAAACTCTTGTCTTGGTAAATGATGGTGATGTAGGTTCCAAGGCTGGAGGATCATTTGCATACACATTAGGCAGGCCAGGGTTTTGACAGAAAACAAGTTGGTTAGGAGGAAAACTTGCATAGTTGGTGAGAGCATTTCTTGTTGATACTGCCCAAGCCAAGGCCACATCCTAGTCACACTGGTTATCAGCCATTATCTTCCTGACAATGTCACCAATGACTGCATTTTGAAGCTCACATACTCCGTTGCACCATGGACTCTCTTCAGATGATCTTGATATTGAAGGCCTTTCCCAATGCTCGCATTTCACCATTGTTGAATTCACAACCATTATCTGTAAGAATTTTTCCAGGTGTGCCAAACACAACAAGCCAGCTCTGAAATACTCTTTTGATAATGCTGGCAGCACATTTGTCTGTGATTACTATTGTAGTGCAATAGTTGCCAGATCATCAAGGACTAAGAAATAATACCTTCCCCAAGCTTTCAAATCCATGACTATGGCTTCGTTAATCTTAGATGCCATGGGCAAACCGACTACGGGTCGGGGCTCGGTTTTCTTGTATCTACAACAGACTGTACAGCCTTGATAGCCCTCTCCAGTTCTGAACTTTTATAAAAATTCCAGCATCTGTAATCAGTTTCATTAGTTTTGCCAACATTGGGTGTCCAAATTGCCTGTGAAGCCTCGAAGCTGTTTTTTCTACATCATCCCCAAGAGATGCCAGTGCGATTGTTTTGCAAAAGTCTCAGCCTAGTCATAAAGATATTGGAAGCAAGTAATGTCCTGAAGATGAGGACTTCAGCTTAATGACAGTTCCACAAATTTTGACCTGGTCACTTTCAAAGTTAATCAACATTTTTGCTCATCAGGAAGGGAATGTTGCAGTTCACAAGATCAGTCACAGTGGTTGCATGCTTATTTCCACTGTAGCAGGGCAGAGTAACACGTTTGAGGGAAGAAACTATGACACCATCGGCGAAGGTAAATGTTGAGGATGACTTTTCTTCTGTTATACCTTCACTTTCGTAATCACTGAGCTCACTTAGACAGCAATTGATCCATTCAACTGCATATACAGTTGTAGAACACCCTGTGTCGAGAAGAGCACATCCCTTAGATTCTTCTACTAGCATCTGTAATTACCCTATACTAGTGGCATTATCCGCATAGCCCATAAATAGTGACAGACACACTGTTTCCGAGTTTTCTTCACGACTGCCATTATTTTTGTATGCATTTGGACAGTCATGTGCCCATTGAAATCGAGAATCGCATACTAAACACCTCGATAGTTTCCCGTCAGGCCCGAGACGGTTTTGCCTCCTGTCAGCTGATGAGAGTTGGGAAATTTAGCAGATATGGTTGATTATCGGCCATCACTACGACCTCAATCACATACTGCACCACTTCGAATCAAGTGTCCGTCCTCGTTGAATACATGTAACATAAAGTGTTTCCTCACATCCGACTTCGTCACTCCAAAAGACTGGTTCACTCTTCACTTCACTGGTTGACACGAGTGCAGAGTTTTGCCCGCATATTTCACCAGTGAAAATACGATTCAGGGCAGATTTCACATTTTTGTAAGTCACCTCAGTTATTGCGGACATGACTAGTTGTTGCTCTCTATCTGAAAGTCTGCATGAAGTCAGAAGCATAAAAGCCATCAATGAATTCGTCAGTTCCATGTCCTGGTTCAGAAATTTGAAATAAACATGCTCAAACTCTGCCATGAACTTATGAATGTTCTTATCACCGGCTCTTCAGAAGTTGTGCAATTCATAACAAGCTTGAAACTGCCGACGTCCTTTAGTCCACAGAAATAAATCGTCTGGTTTGTTCAACAAGGTCTGAACACCATTATCTTTTTTCAAATCAGCAGCGTCAATTTCTGAAGACGCCACCCTCACTCTTCCTGACAATGAATGGCGAATGGCTAGAGGTTGCTTCTTTTTCGGTAAGTCCATCATTTAGCAACAGATGTCTATTTACTTCTTCTAACTCTCATAGGCAGAATAATTTGTAAGTTTTGGAGGCACATTAGTTGAGCCCAACCCCTTTATGTTCGAACTACGTTCTGCACTCACCGGCTTCACACAGCTGACTGACCAGACCCTGCCTACACACTGCAGGACCCTTGTGACTTAGCAGAAGTGTGTGCGTGCACACACACTAATAGCAATTTGCTCTAACACGTGCGATTGTTTACGAACTAGTATGAGTTACTATGATTTAGTGCGGTAATTCAGGTACTACCCTGTGCACAAAATTGAATTATCAATAGAAAGAGGAGAAGCTCCCTTTAAGGTATTGGTCCTTATTTTGCTCACTTATGTCTAAAAATTACTTGGAAGGTAGATATACAATGTAATAGGCAGGAAAATTATAAAAATCTCTTAAATTTTATTGACTGGACCATGGGAACGTAGGAAAATCTCATTATTAAGAGAAATGGTAGATTTTTTTTTTTTAACTAACTCTGGGCAACGGCTTTACAGCCCTCTCCCAAGGCCCAGTAGTCCTCCTACATACCATACACCACTTTTTTGCTAGCACCCAGCATCCATATTGAATACATGCTGGGTCTGTCTGATACAGGGTTGGTGTATTGGTATTATCGGGCGTATTTTTACGACATGTCGGCGGGACTTCTGGTAAATCAATAAAGTTTGATTTTATGACATTCAAATCCTTAAACTGTTCCCTGCCCCAGTAGGGATTTGAACCTGGGTCCGGTAGGACTGCATTCCACCTTTTTACCAATTGATTCACCTTGCATATTTTTTCAGACTTTGTTTTTTTCACTTGAATTAGGGAATACAGTGCATCTTTCCATCATTATTATTGATCTGTTACATAAAATGAAATATAATTGTGTATTAGACATTACAATTAAAAATTAATGAAGGGTGAATATGCAAGAAAATTCTTGATAGGTGAGGACTTTCAGCAAGAAGAGTTGATAGCAGAAAAACATACTTTATCTTGCAAGCAATTATGAAAATGCATTTAATGTTGTGAGTGGATGTATTGGTATGTGTTATACTTTTAAAGTTATAAAGCACACTATAAAAACAGTGTGATATGTTGATATCTGTGCTAGTGTAAGTTGTATCATCCCTAACCTTTCACAGCACAATCTAACAGGTTAATGGTGAACAGTAGTGTGTTAAGTGATAAATTGCCTTATGTTGATTAAGAGCTTTATATGTTACTGAAAAATGTGTTACGTGAAAGCCTGTTGAAAACATGGAATTACATATGCATGTTAAACCATTATTTGGACGTGTGTTAAACAAGATTGTTTACATGCATATTAAATCTCTAAGTGAAAAGTGTTGAATAAGAAATTACCATATACAACATGATAAAGCTAAAGTGGACGTGTTCAAGGAATTACTATACGTATATCAGGCCTGTGCAGTCCATCCATCGTGGCTGCCATTTACAGAAGGGCATTTCCTGGTTCAGCAACACCTGCTATCATTCCTTATCATGTGCTGCCAATCTCTCCATACCCATTTGTAGTTAAAGCTACAAGCTATACCATAAATCTCAAGAAATATTTTTTCCAAGTACAGGTGCAAAGAATTTTAACCAGTGATATTAAGTGATATTGCTGAATTCATCTCACACAAAGACCATCACAGAACAGAGGAGGAAGCTAACAGAGTGGATCCTATGGATCTTTAGCACCAACCCACTCTTAGTTATGAGGCAGGAATAGTATCTATGGTTACCTATCAGGCCAGCCCTCCAATTACAACTGGGCATTTACTGAGCTGAAAAAGGATAGGAATCTTTGTCAAGTGCAGCATTATGTAAAATTAATTGACCCCTAGCTATGAGGTAGGAATGAGTCTGGTTACTTCCCAAGTAAACCCTTCAGTTTTCTACATTTGGGCAGTCACTGACCCAAAAAAGGATAAGAATCTTTGTCAAGTTAAATGTTGTACAGTGGATGTGTTGTTTTTGTTGCTCTTGGTGTTTTGTTTCCCCCCCAGGGTCTGGATGTGATCCCAGTTGGCAGCAGATTGAATGCAGAGGCCAGAAGAACATAGAATCCACAAGTGATTTGTTCACCGATAGCATCAAATTTACAACGTCTAGGTTGAATGAAGGTAAAATCAGGCATTTGCTGTTCTTTTGGCCCTATGCTCATGTGAACATAAGCCCAGTGGACTGCTGGTTGAAGTTTCCCCTCTCTTGTAGTTTGCCATCCTCCTTTCAGGGGATAGGGTGGTGATGAGGGATGTTTGTTTAATCAGACATCTCCACTGTTAGATCATATCAGTGCCATCAAAAGATGTCAAATGGTAATTTGAACCTGGACTGTAGGCTGAAATAACCCTCTAATTCCTCCTCCTTTTTTAGGGAGATAGGGAGAGGTTTGAGGGATATTTCTATAACCAAGCAACTCCATTTCCAAGTCTTTTCACAGTCATCATAAGAAAGCATCCTTCTTTATGTAAAATAAGTGCATGTTTAATTGAGGTGCTCCATATATTAAACATCTTTGTTCTAGTTTGTTGTGGAAATGGCTCTGTCAGCATCATTAATTTCTTTGGATTAATTTTTATTTCCAGTAGCCATTTTTATTATTTATAGTGTCTTGTTTTATATTCATTGATTGCTTGGTTGATTAGTAATTTTTTGAAGTAGCCAAAATATTTTCCTTCCATACCAGCACACTGAGCTGTTTTTGCCAGAAAGATAGGAGAGCACAGTTTATGGACCATCCTGTGTATCACTAAATTGAACATTTCAGGCTTCCCATGCTGCAGTAATGCTGTTAGTGTGTTTAGAACAGAGAAATACAGGCTTATGACATTTAGTTGAGCATGGCATAAGATGTTACTTAACCCCAGTCTGTCTCACTTAGCTGACTGGTCAACTGCAGATAAGCAACTTCCCCTGTGGCTTGAGTAGCTGTGCAGTTTCATACTGTTGATTGGTTTTGAGTACAATTAACCATGTAATGTTTATGTCAGTTGTTAAGTATTAACTCATTCAGTGCAGGATGTTTCTCACTTAATCATCCTTTTCTTTTTCCTTGTTTACTGGACCTTACCTCGCTCGATCTTTGGGTAGGAAAGAGAGGATAAGATGATGATGATGATGATGATGATAATTGTTTTAACTTCTTCAGTTCAGAGCTATGTTTTCCACATTATCCTTTCTATGTGAAGATTACATTATCAAATTTAGGAAAGATCCCTAAGATCTCTCAGAGTGGAAAGATTAATGAAGGCTATATCTCATCCCTTCAGTTCAAAACCTATGCTGAATCACAATTTCAAGGAGACAGCAAGATTGTAATACAAAATCTGTCTTTGGATTTTTTTTGGCTAAGCTTTAATCATTTCACAGGATTGGCAAGCAGAATTTGCTACACTCACTCACTGGCTTGAGGGAGAAATACCTAATATGAAGAGGCTGGTGAGAAGGTGGATGGTTTCAGCACTGATAATCTGGTTGGCATCCTGGAGGAACATTACCAGGTGAATGGTTTCAGAAGTCTGGGATTTTTGCCAGAAGTTGAGGATTTTTGTCAAAAGTTGGAGATTTCTGTCAGAAGCTGGGATTTTTTTTTTTTTTTTTTCAGAAGTTGTAGAACTTTGTCAGGAGTTGAGTTTTGTTTTAGCCAGCATCAGA
>JAGKTI010035296.1:0-11287 GCA_018397915.1 Birgus latro | reverse complement strand
AGTGGGAGAAATGCCCAGGAGCTATAAAGTGATCGTAATGGGTGATATGAATGAAACAGTAGGCACTGGTCCTGAGGATAACATAATGGGCTGTAATGGAGTACCAGGAGAAAATGATAATAGGAAGTGACTGAAGGATGTGTCAGGAAAGGAGGTTGTGCATTTGTAACTCGTATTTCAAACACAAAGATCCACATAAATACGCATGGTATGCAGGGAACGGGGATCGTGCTGAAAGAAGCCTGATTGATTACGTGCTCATAGAGAGGTCGATGCAGGGAATGGTTGCTGATACGGGGGCCGTGAGAGGACGATGTTGAGGTCTATCAGACCATACGATTGTGGCATGCAAGATCAAGCTGAGAGGAGTGAGGCGGATCAGGAGAGAGAGGAACAGTCAGGGAGATAGACTGAAAGTTGAGAAGCTGAGGATCAAAGAAATGGCAGATGATTATAGGACCAAAGTAGGGGAGGAGTTAGAATCAGTGAACTGGAATGAAATGGATCTAGACAGCCTGTGAAATGCATATAGGGATTACTTAGTTAGAAATGCTAAAGCAGTGTGTGGCATGGCAAGAGTAACAACAAAGAAGAAAGGTGCGGCATGGTGGGATGATGAGGTTAAGAGAGCAGTGGAGGAAAAGAGTAAGAAGTGGCTAAAGTGGTTACAGGACAGGGGTTCAGTTGAAATGAGAACCGAATATACTGAGAGCAAGAAGCACGTAAAGAGGCTGGTGAAGAGGAAAAAGAAGGGGGTTTATAATGATCTAAGAAGAAAAATGAATGCAAACTACTCTGGAAATAGTAAGTTATTCTGGAAAGAGTTGCGGAAATGTAGAAGTGAAAGCAGAAAGAAATGTGATGGTGTGAAGGATGTAGTTGGTAGATTATTAGGCCATGGGGATGAAGTAAGAACCAGATGGAAAGAATATTTTGAAAGTCTGATGAATGGGAACAGGGAGAGCAGAGCAGCTGTAAACATGAATGGTTTTGGGGGGTGCGCAGAGAAGGAATGCAGTGCCAGGAGACGTGACACTCGCGCAGGTGAAGAGTGCTGTGAAGCGGCTGAAAAATGGGAAAGAAGCTGGGATTGGTGAGGTGTATGCAGAGATGATTAAGTGTAGTGGAGAGAGTGGAATGAAGTGGTTGTTGGGGATCTGTAAGAAGGCATGGATGAGGGAAACTGTGCCAGCAGACTGGAAAAAGGCGGTGACTGTACTCCTGTACAAAGATAAAGGTGAGCGACGTGAGTGCAAGAAGTATCGTGGCATAAGTTTATTGAGTGTGGTAGGGAAGGTATATGGAAGAATTAATTATTATAGAGAAAGTAAGAGAGTTATCAGAAGTCCTATTGACTGATGAACAGGGTGGCTTTAGTAGTGGCAGAGGATGTGTGGATCAAATATTTGCAATGAGACAGATAGTAGCGAAGGCTTGGGAGAAGGATCATAAGGTGTTTATGGCATTCATGGATCTGGAAAAAGCATACGACAAAGTGGACAGAGAAGGATTGTGGAAAGTTTCGCGCATGTACGGTGTAGATGGCAAGCTGCTAGGTGCCGTCAAGAGTCTTTATGATGGTAGTGGAGCATTTGTAAGTGTTAATAGGCATTTCAGCGAATGATTCACGATCGGTGTGGGCGTGAAACAAGGTTATGTGATGTCCCCATGGTTGTTCAATATATATATATGGATGGGATGATGAGAAAAGTAAAAACACGAGTAATGGAGAGTTGGATGGCGATGGTAATGAATGGTGATGGATGGAATATCTCAAATTTGTTATCTGCTGATGATGTAGTACTATTTGCAAATACCGGACAAGAACTTGGAAGGCTAGTGCAGTTTTGCTGATGTGTGTGAGCGTCGTGCCTTGAGAGTAAAGGTAGAAAAGAGTAAAGTGATGGTTATTGAGAGAGAAGGTGACTCCCAGTGCGATGTTACAGTAAGTGGAGAGAGACTGGAACTGGTGAGAGAGTTTAAATACCTGGGTACAGTGATAGAAAAGAGAGGGATATGTCCAAAAAAATTGGAAAGTAGAGTGACATAAGGAAGAAAAGTAGCTGGTGCAATGAAGGCTTTGTTAAGGAACAGATTCTTGAGTGTCGCAGCTGCACGAGGCTTGCATGAAGGAGTGTTAGTGCCAACTTTAACATGTGGATGTGAGACTATGGTGTGGCACGAAAATGAAAAGTCAAGATTAAGAGGTGTGGAGATGGGACACTGAGGAATGTATGTGGAGTACAGAGGGTGGCTAGAATACGAAATAATGTGATTCGTGAAAGATGTGGAGTGAGGAAGTCTTGTGGACACCAGAATCGAAAAGAGTGTAAGAGATGATATGGTCATATGGAGAGAATGGATAACAATAGAGTTGTGAAAAAGGTATATCTGAGGAAATTTGAAGGAGGGAGGAGGGGAGGTAGGCCAAAGAGAAGGTGGAAAGATATGGTGGATGAGTGTGTGAAGAAAAGAGATTTGGAAGTCAGTGAGGCTAGGGAACTGACAAGAGATCGAGCTTGCTGGATGAATGTTGTAAGAAGAAGTGCATGATCAGGGATTTGGCACCCCTTTTTAACGTGGTAGCGTCCGGACTGACTCTATCGGATACGTCTATGTGAAGCTACAGAACGTGGTGAATTTTTTTGGCGTATTCGATTGGGCCAGAATTCCGCAATATCCATAGAATTCAATGGATATTGGAATTCCGGGGGCTTGAATGATGAGTGAATAGAACCGTGGCCCATTGGATAAGGCAAATCTGGGCTGTCTGAACATTGCTACTCCTCTCCCTGCCCTCGGATGGGAAAGGAGGTCCGGATGATGATGATGATGATGATGATTTCCCCTTATCGTTTGTCGTCTGTTCTCCTGTACTTTCGTGTTTGTCTGTTATCATATTTTTCCAAATATTTCCAACTTTCGTTTTTATTAAACTTTGTAGTAAGGTTGCGAATAACGAAAAAATCGATTATGAGGTCAATCAGTTAGAGGAAAAGATTTCAGAGAAGGTTCAAAGTTCGTCCTGTGTGCCTGTGTGTGAACGATATTACTAAAACAGTTTTGACATGACTCCAGTCCAACAACGTCTTGTATGATCACCCAAAAGATCAACCTACACTTTTTGAGAACAGTTGGCCAGAGGTGAAAGCAACATGGCTGGATCGTCCTAAACAGTTTTTATCCAGTGTAGATTAAACCTTATGGAAGCATTCAGTTTAAAGCAAGGATTAGGAGATTCAGTACTGATTATAATTGAGTCAAAGTCACTGGGAATGATAAAAGTCAAGGTTACTGGCTAAAATCAATTTACACATTTCTGATTCGACCTGAACTAGTACTGATGAAAGGATTAAGAGTTTGGCAAAATTTAAGCAAGTCAATTTTGAGAATAATCTGTCGAAGGTCAAGGTCAAATGGTCTGTCATTATTGAAATCAGTTGGTGGGCGCGGGTGCTGCGCTGTCTGTGTGCTGGTTCTTGTAGAAATAGTAGTAGTAGTAGTAGTACCATAGTAGTAGTAGTTGTTGTTGTTGTAGTTGTTGTAGTAATAGTACTCTAGCCTATTTAATCTGATTTGAGAAGAGGCGAGCCTTAAGCTTTTGAAAGCTGGCAGCTGATTATTTGTCAAATGCATTCATTATTAACAACGCATTTTAAATTATTTTTATTATATGGGTTTTAATAACCGTTTGATGATAAGATTGCACAAATAAAATGTTATACTGTATATAGTTATTTGCATAGGTTAATTTAAAAACCGACCCTTTCTAAGTCTATCAGAAGGCTTGGATCATCTACATTTGAAGTTTTGAAATATCGGAACAAATCAAAACATGTCCAAGTAAAGTTTTATGAATACCTTGATTTTTTTTTTCCCTCATGTTCACCAAATTAAGGTAAATTATGTCCTTCTTGCCATAGTCTGTTAAACAAAAACCAAAGAAAATATCAGAAATTCAGTGAAATATACAATATTCTCTGAGTTTTGATGAATGATAGACGGGGAGGGGGGGGGGGGGATAGGCCGCTTATGGGATGTTCCGCTGACTAAGCAGACGAATATTCATATTTACTTGAATGTTTTGCTGTTGTATCAGTTTGCATTATGCTCTCTACTTTCACAACATCAGTAAGTTTTCTTTCTTTTTAGTTTCGAATATCTAGTTACAACTTACAAGAAAGCTGTGACAAGGTATGGGCTGAAGGACATTTAAAAGTGTCGGTGCCATATAGCTTCTTCACCCGTGTAGCAGTCAAAATTCATTGAAATTCCGATGTTTTACTACGTTAGATTTTACATAATGTCGCAGTAATGATATAATTTACCTTAATTTCTCTGAACAAGGCGGAAAAAATCAAGGTATTCGAAAAACTTTACATGGACGTGATTTGTTTTGTCCCAAGAATTCAAAATTTCACACATATCTAGGCCATCTGATAAAACTTAGTAAGGCGCTGTTTTTAAAATTACTCTAAGCGATGACTATAAATAACATTTTATTTGGACAATCTTATCATCGAACGGTTATTGAAACCCATATAATAAAAACCATCTAAAATGCGTCATTAATAACCTGGACAACCAGTCAGCTGCCACCTTTCAAAAGCTTAAGGCTCGTCTCATCTCAGATCAGATTAAATAGGCTATACTGTAGTGCAGTAGTAGTAGCAGCAGCAGTAGCAGCAGAAGTACTACTAGTAGTAGTAGTAGTAGTAGTAGTAATAATAATAATAATAATGATAATGATAGTAGAAGTAATAGTAGTAGTAGTAGTTTGTTGTTGTGGTTGTGGTTGTGGTTGTGGTTGTGGTGGTGGTGGTTGTGGTAGTGCTGCTGCTGGTACTGGTGTAACATGCAAAACAAAACGATAAGTAAGAGGAGTAAATAAGCCTCCTTTGCCGTAGGGAATGTGGCTCAAGGTTTTATACTTCCTTACCGGCCTTGCCTTAACCCTGCCTCACCTGGCCCGGAAACATACCGTAGATTGACTGGAAGGGGCAATGAGCTCACAAGTCTGCTTCACCATCATATCTCAACTGCATTCCTTTCCTTAATACTTTCTTTTCCCCATCAAGTATATCATGTTTCTTTCCCTCACTCTTTCCGCCCTTTTCTTACTTTTTACACCTCCATCCTTCTTAGTCTTTCACTTGTCCCCTTTTCATTAATTTTCTGCATATATTTTATTCGTTTCCATCTTCGTCGAAATTTCTTTTCTTTAATACCTTCTTTTACCTCTTCGATTCCTTCATCAAATATTTCCTTCGTCCTCTTCTTTCACTCTTATCTCTTCCCTTTTTCACTTTCATCCTCTTACATCACCTACCTTTATTGCCTTACCTGTCGCTTTCATTCCTTCATTGTTCTATTATTTACCCTTATTCTTTCATCTGCTCTTACTTGATTTCCCTTTATTTTATTTGCTTTATTCTTTAGTCTTTATTATTTTGTTTTATTTTCTCCCACTCTTTCATCCCCTACTTCATTCTTTTCTTTTCATATTTTTTTTCACCTTTATTTTTCGTGTTTATTCCATTGTGTTTTCTGTCGTCTTTTTCTTACTTGCTTATTTCTCTTTAATTTCCAAATTTCACTGCGTTATATATCTCCAGTTTTTCATCTGTTTTACTTCCTAATCTTCCTTAGTTTCCCCATATCCTTTGATTTTTACGTCTTTTTTTTTTTCGTTGACCCATCTACTTTCCTTCCTTTTTCTTCCTTTGCTCATCACCTCCTTTATTCCTTCATCTCTCCTCCCTCCCTCACACATTTCACCCTTATCTTGTTCTGTAACTCGCTCCAACCAATTTTCTTCAATAATCAATTTTTCCTCCATTTTCATCTCCTCCTTGTGTCTCACAACAGCAGTTTTTTTTTTCCCTTACTGTCTCTCTCTGCTCTTTTTCCCCCTTCCATTCCCAACTGCACCTTTCATCGTCTTACCTCCTCTCTGCTGTGCTCCACGTCTCTCCCGCTTACCATCATTTCCCTCTCTTTTTCCCTCCTCTTTTACCCCAGCAACCTTCCTCCAGACCATCTCCCATCTTCCTTTTCACCCTCCGGTCCCACCCTAGATTAACTCAGTACCCTTCCATCATACCAGCTTCCCTCACCATAGTCCCCCACCTCATCCCTCCTCTTACACTGTCATTGCCTTTTTACCTCCGCCAAGGAGGTTTTGTTTTAACCCGCTTTCGTTTGTTTGTTTGTTTGTTTGATTGTCTGTCTGTCTGTCTGTCTGTCTCTTAACAGGATTACTCAAAAAGTCATGAGCGGATATTGATGAAATATTGTGGAAGGGTGGGCCATGGGTCAATGAACAAATGATTATATTTGGGCCGCATCCGGATCCGGAGTATCCCACACAGTATCTCCAAAAGTTCTCAGTGAATTTCAATGAAACTCTGTGGAAAGCTGCTCCATGGACAAAGAAAAAATCTTTTAAATTTTGAGGTGGATCCGGGTCCGGATCCGGGGTGACTCAACAGGTTACGAATGATTTTGATGAACATTTGTGGAAGGGTGGGTCATGGGCCAAGAAAAAAATTATTAAATTTTTGGGGGAATCCTGATCAAGATCCGGAGTATCCCACACAATATCTCCAAAAGTTCTCAATGAATTTTAATGAAATTTTGTGGAAAGGCGGGCCATGAACCAAAAGAGAATTGATAAAATTTGGGGGCGGATCCAAATTCTATATCCACGGATCCGGATCAGGATCCTTTTTAATGGCAATGGCATTGGCGGAGGTCTACGCTGTCTGAGCGTCTGAGCGCTTTCTAGTTTTCACTTTTTCTTTTATTTCTTTACTCTCCTCACCTTTTTCTTTAATTCTCTCTTGTTTTTCTACACATCTTAGTTGCACCCTTCCAATTTTTATTAGCGTTATTTTTATCAATTATCCATCTATTTATTTCTCTATCCGTCTATATCAATCTATCTACCTATCTATACACATCATTTTCTTGTTCAATTTTCTATGCACAGCCTTTGTTATGAAATTTCCATGGCGGTTTCACTCTCTTTCATGGCGATCCGTCTAATTTGTTCCTGCCGTCTTAGACTGGACGAACTAGCGGGTCGGGGAACTGTTTTGCCTTACCTTCCGTACTGTCGACATAATTATGGGTCCCTATTCCCGTGGCTTTGGAGATCGAGATGCAGTTCTTCCTCAACAGTTTATCCTGAACTTTTCACCTTGATATTCTCTTGTGTGTTAATGGTGAAATCTACTTCGATAACTAATAGCTATTAAAATACATAAAAAGGTAATTTGGTGCAATAAGCAAAATTAATAGCTGAGAAAGAGATTCTGCGAAGCATCCCATTCTGCTCTGAATAGCGTTGTATGATAGGTAAAACAATCCTACTCTCCCCTATAACAAACTGGCTGAAAAGGAGCATAATTTTTGATGCTGTCAGAACTTTATTATTCTTTATACTATCATCTCAGACAGCTTTCTTGTGTGGTTGTTTGTCTGTTAGCAAGATTACTCAAAAACTAAAAGAGAGATTTGGACCAATTTTGGTGGGTAGATAACCCACGTCCCAGTGAACAGTCTATTAACTTTTGGGACCAATCCGGATCGTATTACAGATTCTGGATCCGGAAAGCATTTTTTGCGAAACCCTAATCAGTGATGAGAAAACCTAACCCATTATGAAGAGTGGTTTGGAAATTACGTTGCCATTGTCAGAGAAATGCGATCCACTGAGTGCCCCTACAGTTGTTGTTGTTGCTGTTGTTGTTCTGTCATATCAACCTATACAGTTATGATTAGCATTAGAATCTTATGCAGGTAGCACTTCTCTCTCTCTCGATGGATTGCCAGAGCAGTGTCATTAACTAAGAATATTAGACATGACTTTTTTATTTACAGACCACATATCACGTGATATTCTAATCGTCTTGGAGACTTCAAAACACATTTTCCTTGGCATTTCCTTCTGCACATTGCACCTCAATATCTTCTTGTATGTCACTGATGCAAACTTTGTGGGCATTAGAAAGATGTAAATTGAATGGCAAGGTGTAATATGCCAAAGAAACCCCTAAGGGGACGGTGCTACGCAGCCTGATATGCCATCTTGAACACGATCGTTGCACACAGTCTCTCTCTTCATGCCTCTCTACAGTGTAGTCACTTATATTATATATACCTGTTATAGGTGAAATTTGATGCTGAAGATGAGAGGAATGGTGGAGAGATGTGAGTGTGTAAGTGAATATACAATAAGACTCCTTTACATTACTTCTAGTTTAATAGAATATTTGGCGTCAGATGTAATAAAATGCAAGATTTGTCCCAACCATGAGGAAGTGGATGCTACGAGTATCATCGCTCAGCCTTGCCTCACCGTTAGCTCAAAAATAAATGACGTTGACTACAATAGATCCTGTAGAGCTCGTATATTGTACTTAAGTATATTGCAGCCGTAGCCACCAACAAATGTATAAGTCGTATTTTATAGTTAAGTATATTGTAGTCGTAGCCACCAACAAATGTATAAGTCGTATTTTATAGTTAAGTATACTGTAGTCGTAGCCACCAACTAATGAATAAATCGTATTTTATAGTTAAGTATACTGTAGTCGTAGCCACCAACTAATGTATAATACGTATTTTGTAGTTAAGTGTACTGTAGTCGTAGCCATCAACTAATGTATAAATCGTATTTTGTAGTTAAGTATATTGTAGTCGTAGCCGAGCAGCCGAGCTGTAACTACAGTCGAGCTGTAGTTAGTTCACTTTGTCATGCGATGACGGGAGACGATAAAGATAAGTCTGGGGTTGACTGTAGTTAATTTTCTTCAAAAGGAAAGCTCAAGATTAACGAGTATATTACACAAGAGTGTAAGATGTGAGAGTGTTTTATTCTGGCTAACTTCACAAACCTGCACCTTTATTCCCCACCGTGCTCCTCTCTAGAATCTAGACTCCCTTCTCCCTTCCTCTCCTGTTTCCTTTTGCTTCTGTCTCCCTTCTGCTTCTGCCTCCTAACTTCTCTCTCGTATAGGAGAGCTTGTGTCACGTGTACTGAACGGTTTAGTCGAATCTTAATAATAATAATAATAATAATAATAATAAACGGTTTATTAATAATGCAGTCCTGGGACTGAAAATTTGTACAGGGGGGTGGATTATATACCTTATTCTAGGAGCTAAAACTACCTAAATCTAAGACTTAACATGTAACTACGGTCTACTGTACATTGTTTATGCCTCGGATGATGGTGGGGATGGCACTTCGTCTGTACCTATCCGTGCGTGGGGCTTTCAAGGGCACGAGTTTGTTCGTGTGCCTCGTTGTTCTAGTGGGGGGCGGCGCGTCAGGTGGGAGGAAGTGCCGGTGCCGCTGACTGCTCAGTAAGCCTCCACCGAATATGGTGAGTGCTTGCTGGTATCTCTCGGCCAGCGTGGGCAGGCTCAGGCTAGTTAGGGCAGTGTTGTAGTTGACATATGCAGGGCCAAGGATGACTCTGCATGCCCTTTTCTGGACTCTCTCCAGCTGGTGTAGCTGAGTGGTGTTCAGGGAGGATGACCAAGCTGGAGAGGCGTAGACGAGTTTAGGGAGGATAAAGGAGGTGTACACTCCCCTGAGCTCGCTCGCCGGTGTTCCCAGAGACCTGAGCCTGCGCAGCATGTAGAGGCGGTAAGATGCTGCTTTCACCACACTGGCCACGTGCTGCCCCCAGGATAGATGGTCGTCCAGGACCACGCCAAGCAGCTTGAAGGTGTTGACTACCTGGAGTGGGTGGGGGCCGATGGTGAGCTGGGGTGGTGGTACAGCTGTTTTTGACGTGCAGACGTGCATCACCACGGTCTTGGTGTGGTTAATGGTTATACTGTTGTCCTGTGTCCACGTCTGCAGTCTGTCCAGCGTGCGCTGAAGCGACGTGTAGTCTGACGCCCTGTTGTTAACGGTGATGCCGACAGTGCAGTCATCCACGTATTTCCAGCGATGTGGGGTGTCAGTGAGGGCGTCATTTATCATCATCAGGAAACACAGTGGCCCCATCTTGGTCCCCTGGGGCACCCCGCAGGTCAGCTGGCGAAGCGAGGAGACATAGCCCTGATAACGGACGGCCTGCTGGCGGTCAGTGAGGAAATCAGCCAGCCACGCTATCAGGTCAGGGTAGAGTCCCAGATTTATGGCCTTGTTAATGACAACAGAGTGATCTACAAGGTCAAATGCCTTTCGGAAATCCACAAAAGCGAGGGCAAGAGAGGTGTCGCGTTTGTCCAGGTGGCTGTGTATGAATTCAAGACAATTGACTAGGTAGTGGGAGGTGGAAGTGGCTTTAATATTTCCAAATTGTCTTGCATCAATGTGTTTAATAATTTTGGAGTAAGACCAGTCAAACACAAAATCTTCACAAATAAGGCTGGGGATGGGGGTGATAGCGACTGGCCTGAGGTCATTGAATGACTGAGGGTTTGTTGTCTTGGGGATTGGGGTGACATATGAAATCTTCCAGTCCCCAGGAACTGAACTTTGTGAGAGGAAAGCTTTGATAATAGAACAAAGGGGAGTGGCGAGCTCTAAAGCAAATTCTTTATAAATTTTGATGGGGAGGTCAGTTGGGGTAGTGGCTCTGTTAGATTTGAATTTTCTGATCCTCGTGACAATATCAGCTTCATGGACAGAGTGGTGAGTGGAGGGGGAAGGCAGGTAGGCAGGTAGAGATGTGGTGGTGAGAGGGGGTAGAGTCTGACAGATAGCGGCAAAATGACCGTTAATTTCCTCTGCCGCTATCTCAGAGGGTAGGTGTGAAGTACAGGGGAGAGAGGTGGAAAGTTTTTGTAGACCGCACAGCGACTTGACCTTGTAGAACCACTGACTGCTGTTGGCCTGTTTGAGATGGTGAACTTTATCTGGGTAGTACCGTTTCTTAGCTGACTTTATCTCCCTGATAACTCTGTTCCTGACACCTCTGTAAAGGACAGGATCTGTGTGGTATAGCCTGTCCCTTTGGTGGAGGAGGCGTTTGATGCGGGGTGACATCCAGGGGGCGTCGTTGGGGTGCACTGCAATGCTCCTGACGGGGAAATAGTGGTGGTATGCCTGCATGCTGGTGTTGACATAATTCTCCCACTTGATGTTCACGTCCTCTTCTTCTATCACCTCGGTCCAGGGATGGTGGGTGATCCATTGCCCAAACTCTCTCAAGGCTGAGTCAGGCATGGGCCGGTAGGATCGGGTGACAGCTGATACCGGCACTCGGGTGGTAGGTGCAGGCCTCCAGAGGACGGTGAGGTGGTTGCTGCGCCCTAGGGGGGG
>JAGKTI010035294.1:0-11288 GCA_018397915.1 Birgus latro | reverse complement strand
ATCCACCTAATCATTGTCATTTCTGTACATTTAAACCTGCGAATATCCTCTTCCTTTACTGCCCAGGTCTCACTACCATACAGCATCACACTCCTAACACATGCTGCATACAAAGACCCCTTAGCACGTAAGGAGAGTCCTCTCAATGTCAGGAGAGGCAACAGCTCCCTGAACTTCATCCAACCACTTCTCACCCTAGCAACCGAGCTAGCTCCAGCCCCACCTCTGGGACATAACATGTCTCCCAAATAGCAAAACTCTTCCACACACTCAAGAGACTCACCAGCATGTTCAATCCTTTCACTCCTAACAATCTCCTCCTGCTCTCCCCGACATGCCGCAGACATAAAATCAGCATTATCTCACAGTCAACCTCTAATACCACTACATCTCTTGTGCACCCATTTATCACAAACACTGCACGAGATGGAATTACATCCCACACCTTTATGGCAAACTGCACATGGCCACTCTCCCTCTCCTCTGATTGTACCACCACCAACCCTAGATATCATCACTTTTGTTTTATCTGCATTTACCCTTAAGCCCTTGTGCCCCATACCATCTCTCCATTTCTTAAATCTTTTCTCTGCCTCCTTTTCATTCTCTGCAATTAACACCAAATCATCAGCATACAACATCTCCCACGGGAGTCCATCTCTGAAGTCACGTGAGAGTGCTTCAAGTACCATGATAAACAACAAGGGACTCAAAACTGACCCCTGATGCACACCAATATTCATGTAAAACTTATCACTCAAAATTCTGTTCACTCTTTCCTGGGTGCGAGCACCCACGTACATAGCCATAACCACCCTAACCAGCCACTTTTCCAACCCTAGCTTTCTTATTGCCCACTTCACCACCTCTCTAGGGACTCTGTCAAAGGCCTTTTCCAAATCAACAAAAACAAAATACAATTCCCTTTTCTTTCCAATATATTTTTCCTGATGCTGTCGAACAATGAATATGGCATCAGTGGTCCTCCTGCCTGGCATAAACCCAAACTGCATCTCATCGATATTCACTCTTTCTCTAATCATACCTTCTAGTACTCTCTCCATTACTTTCATTATCTGATCTAAGAGCTTTATACCTCTGTAATTTCCTCTTTCCAGGGCATCACCCTTCCCTTTGTACACATTTACAATTACACTGTTTAGCCAATCATCTGGGACAACACACTCATATATAATCATATTTATCAGGTCAGTGACTAACCTCACCCCAGTATCTCTTGAGGCCTTCAACATTTCGACAGTCAACCCAGACACACCTGCCGCCTTCCCCACCCGCATCCTGCCTATTGCCTCACTCACAGTAGCAGCATCAATCAAAGGCCAAGGGCCAAACACTGGATCTGCTGGCTCCAAACCTTCCCTATCCCAATCAAACTCCTCATTCAACAACTGGCTATAATGCTCTCTCCATTCATCTTTAATATCCCCACTGTTCACCACTACCCTTCCTTCATCATTCTTCACACACTCTGCTCACCTACAATGTACCGATTATCCCTCTTCATCTGATTTGCCACCCTATAGATATATATATATATATATATATATATATATATTGTATATGTATGTATGTATGTATATAAATTGATACTGTAGATGGATACACGTGAGAGATTCGTAAATTCAAGACACTGCAGCAGCAAAGCTTTTCCATATATCAATCTAAAAATGGAAACATGTGTACTGTACTTCATTACATTCTTTTTTTTTTTAGTTATTATGATGAAAAAATAAGATGAAAAAACTTTTCCACACACCACAGGAGCTGTAGATGTTCCTTAAGCTCCAGTTAATAGGTTAAAACTGTATACTCAGTACTTCCTCAGACCTCTCTCTCTCTTTTATTCATATTCAACAGTCTGCCTCATTTTGAGTAATGTGCAGTGTACACCGAGTGGTAAAATTTACAGGATTACTTATTTCCCTTTCAGAAACCATTGTCATACTTTTCATTGCTTTAAGTGTCTGTGCAGTGTATTCTGTATCATGTTCTTTGTCCCTTCCCATTATGAACCAGTCCTGTTCCTTATGTAGCCCTTCTTTGTGATACTTTGTAGTTACATACATTTCTTTCATTCATTCATCATCTAATCCTGTGTTGCCCCATGAGGAGCATAGGCAACCGGGGCAAGGCAAGTTGGTCCTGACATTTAAGATGCGAGTGACCAGCCTCACTCATCCGTGAGTGGCATTACGTAAGCAATAAGCCCCAATGACCTCGTGGATATAAATCTGCACTGGCCCAATCCGATTGGAGCACCCTAAATTACCCACTAAACCGCCAGTCACCATAATTTGGTTATGTGATTACCATCCAGCATGGTAAATGGTTACCTGGTGTACAGGAAACCACTTGGCTTGTCACTCAGTGTAGAGTCACCTGTAGACAGCAGGAAGAGGAAAAAATGAAGGGAAAAAAGGACAGAAGAGGAAGGAAGAAAAGAAGGAAGGAAGAGAGGAAAAGGCAGGCATCCAGGAGCAGTACTACATCGAGTGAGTGGATGGTGAGCCCCCCCCACCTACCACATACATTTTCCTTGGTATATTCCATAATCAGAAGGTTTTCTGATGTGTTGTATGTTTAATACATGTCCCTGTTCCTCTTGTATGCAGAAAGAAGATGCAAGCCACAATGAGGAGGAAGTGAGTGGTGGAGATCTGAGCAACTCTGAAGAAAAATGTGACTCTGGCACAAGTGAAAAGATTTGCTAAGCAGGATCGACTGCTGTTACCTCTTAGCTAATTGCATTCCTTTATGCAGTGAGGTGTAAGCAGTGAAGTGTAAGGACAGAGATTTTACATGTGTGTGTGATTATGCTGGTAGAGTTTGAATAAGCTTATGTTGGTAGAGTTTGAATAAGCTAATCTCCAGCAATGAGTATTTTTTTCCCATGGAAATATAATTTTAAAGCAGTATGTAAGGAGTACTTGTTATCTTGGGTATTGATAGTAACTTTTTAAAAATCTTATATTGTTTACTGTGCTGACACTGATGGATTTGGAATATATTTGCATTTATATTTACATATGTGATTCTAGGTAGGATAGTATTCATATTAAAGGTTATTCCCACTCCTCCCTGTTTCATGTAGTGTATGTGTAACACTTAAAGTAAGGAAATAAGTGAGTGTATTTTATTGGATACTGGTGATTATTGATGATGGTGATCTCTTGATAATGTCGTGCAACACTAGAAGCAAGTCTGCTAATAGACTGCTATACAGGAATAGCATTATTAGTTACTATTTATACATAAGTCTGGGATGCCATTGTATACTGCAAATAAAAAGTTGGTAACTAGTTCTACAGCACAGTGAACTACTAGGCAATTACAATATTGCAAGGGATTAACAGTATATTAACAGTTATTGTATGTATTGGATATATGGTTGGGAAAAAAAAATCAGAAGATAGATAGGTCAAGCTTCTTTACATAATTCCAGGGAATAACATTAATTCATTGTAAATACTGTACCTGTGTAATATCAGTGTGAATTAAGGGAACCCTTTCAGCTTTCAGCAGCTGCACAAGTGTATGACATTTTGGTGATGAAACTAAAATTAATAGTGGACTGATACTGCAACCATTTTTTGACACTGCATGTATCTTTAATGACAAAAATCAGACTGTATTGTTACTATATATATCAAGTCATGTATGGAGTTAACATTTTTGTTGTTGGATGATTTCATGATCTGTCACTGAACATACCTAGACAGTTAAAATAATTTCAGAATTGTCCCATCGATTCTGTTAATAAAATTGATTTTCTTTTAACATACTGTTGAATAAGAACAGCTCCTTGAGTTGCAATGTATTGCTATGCACAGCTTAACTTTTTTAAATTGGATGTTATATATTTTCAGCAAAGGGTAGTGAAGCCATTTATATGTTTTTTTTTTTTTTTTTTTTTTTTTTTTTTTTTTTTTTTTTTTTTTTTAATATAGTGATCTTCTGGTCTAAGAATGCCTGTCAGTGACAGTTATCTGCTGCACAGTCTGAGTCTACAAGAGATAGTTCAAGATTTTTAAAATACATAATGCCACCAGAGGGAAATGGAGGAGCAATTGTGTAAATATAAATTGGAGCAGATGGGGGATGTGGAAGGTGTGTGCAAGATATTCACAGAAGAAATCTGTGCAGCATGTGAGGTGGTGTGTGGGGTGAAGAGAAGACAAAAGGGGGTGCAGGGAACAGCATAGTGGACTGAAGAGGCGAGAGAGGCTGTGGCACAGAAGAAGAAAGCATATAGTGAGTGGATGAGAAACAGGGGCGTTGAAGAAGTTGAGAGACGGAAGAGAGAGTTATATGCCGAGAGGAAGAGAGAGGTGAAAAGATTAGTAAGAGAGTAAGAAGAAAGTGGATGAGGAGTTTGGAAGGAACTTGAGTGTAAAGTGGAGGGAATATAAGAAAATGTACTGGAACGAGGTAAAGAGAGTTAGACAGGGTGAGGGATGGAGAGGTAAATGAAAGAGGGAGGTGTGAGCTGGGAGCAGGGCAGTGAAATGGCAGGGGACAGAGTGACATGGAGGCTGTTTGTTTGTGGCCACCCCTTACGGGATTAAGGCGTCTGGCAATAGATAGATAGAATTCCACCAGTGATGAAGGTCAGTCACTTATCCTTAGTTGTTTTATATTGCATCAGAAGTCATGTCTTTACATCTCAGAAGCAGTAATATGGGATTAGATGTTGCTGTTGCTTTTGCTGAACAATTTACAAAGAGCTATAACTTAGTACCATATACAGTAGTGATCAGTACATAGAGTGTCCTAAGATTTGATATACGGTATTAACTTCAGGAGGTGATTCCAGAGGACATTAAAATATTCTGTGAAAATATGTTGGATTCATAGTGGTTGTAGAATAAAGGGCATTTAAATCTAAGGCATAAAAGGGAGAAATTCATAAAAGGGAGAAATTATCTATTACTGCCTCATGTTACAGTCCTTATTACTCCTCATTACTTTATTTTTATTGATGATAACCCAAACAGTATTCAGCAAATACACTGTTACCTGTGTAAGAAAAAAAAAAATAATAATAATGTACTGAACGATAAACAGGATAACACAGGATGGAAGTGAAAATTTTTTCCTAGTATAACCATTCAAATTTAAATTACATTTACTCCATAACTGTTCCAAACCTGACATATCAATATGAACACAGGGATTGCTCCATAAAGTACGTGGAATATAACGCGGTACACGCCCTTGTTTTGTGGTGAGGATGTGTTTGTAAAATTTATTGCATAATGATTAGTGTAATTGTTACACTCCCTCTTCTGTCTTTCTTTCCTTCATTCTTTCCTCTTCCTTCTGCCTGTGGGTGACTCTACACTGAGTGACAAGCCAAATGGTTTCCTGTGCACCAGGAAACCATTTACTACGCTGGGTGGCAACCATATAACCAAATTTGGTGCCTTGTGGTTTAGTGGGTAATTACGGCGCACCATTCGGATTGAGCCGGTGATGGTTTATATCCAAGGAGTGGTTGGGGGTTGGGGTTTATTGCTCACGTAATGCCACTCAGGGATGATCGAGGCTGGTCAGTCTCATGTTAAATGTCAGGACCAACTAGCCTAGCCAGGCTCCTGCACTCCTTGTGGGGCAACGTAGGATTGGATAATGATGGTGATATCTGGACATTTCTACTCCTCACCTTGCCCTAGGATGGGAAAGGAGGTCCTGATGATGATGTTGATTAACTGTATATTGAGTCATTTATAATATGGGTTTAGTGGGGATACATTTTCGGCCAAGGGTCACCCACACAACAAAGCCTTAAACACGAGTTTCCGGCTCACACAAAGTGGTGTGTTTTAAATGTAAGGAAGAAGGAACCAAAGGCCAGTAGCCTGCAAGACTGTTCCCTCCAAGATAGAATAAAAAGATAACAGAGGGCCAGATTCAAGATCCATTCATTTTGAGATGCTTTGGACACATAGCATTTGAAAGACTGGAGGTCATAGGTTCCAGAATTGACCTTTTGCATATACAAAGGACTGGGAATAATGATAACTGCATTGGATGATGATGATGAACTGCATTAGAGAGTTGGACAGAAAAGGGATGAGAGTTTCCTACTAGATGGGTGCTTCACGCCTGCCATAGTGGTGAAGGGATGGAGGCAGACAGTTTAGAGGAGCAGTAATCACTGAAGTAGCTATAGAAAAGAGATAAAGGTGCAACAATATGGTGAAGAGACAGAGGTTGAAGGGAGGCCGTCAGAGAAGGAGAATTAAGCAGACAAAAATCCAAAAATTAGTGTAAAAATTAGTTTCTAATTCACATAAACTGACAGTTATTTTACTTCACCGCTGCTCGAACTACAACACCCTACTATTGTTCCATCACAGACACTAACATACCTGATAGTGAAAAAAAAACAAAGGACTGTAAGCTTGCATGTTGACTGTCGTGTTAATGAAAATAGCAATCGTACATCAATCAGTAAAGTTTTGTACTGGATCATTATGATCATTTAAGTGAAATGTGATCGTATATCAAAAAAAAGGTCATAACTTTTTAGTCATAGTATATGCATTTCATTGCATTTTGGTTCAACCTGAAACAAGGGTCTGATAGTAACTCCTCTAAGACCCGGACGCCCAAGACCCGGACATTTTGGGCTTTGGTCCATTAGTCCATGTCTCAGATGTTCCTTAAGATACCCGGACAAAAGGCCATCTGGACAAACGTCTGAAACAATGTGGGACACTAAGAATGGCCCAAAAATTTCAAAATGCAAAAAAAGCTGATATGTGTTCATCCCTTCTCTAAATTTACCTTGCAGTGATGAACAGCTGTGTTTTGGCACGTAGTTCTGGTGACATCCGCTGGAGCGTCCCTGCATTCTCCCCACATCCCACCTACCTACTATTGATTGTGACTGCATGCTCGTCACCATGGCTGGCCATGTGCTCGCTTTTGTGGTGGTGCCCTACCTTTTTTTTTTTTTTTTTTATGCAAGGAAGAAGGAACCAAAGGCCACAGGCCTGCATACTGTTCCTTCCAAGAAAAAGCAAAAACAGTACAAAAGAGAGCCAAATTCAAGATCCGTTCAATTTGAGATGCCTGGACACACTGCGTTTGAAAGACTGGAGATCATAGGAAGTAGGAAATACAGACAGAGGAAGACAGTTCCAGAGTTGACCAGTTGCATAAATGAAAGACTGGGAGTAACGGTTAACTCTTGCATTAGAGAGTTGGACAGAAAAGGGATGAGAGTTTGTTGCTAGACGGGTACTACGTGCCCGTCGTAGAGGTGGAGGGATGCAAGCAGACAGTTCAGAGAAACAGTGACCATTGAAGTAGTGATAGAAGAGAGATAAAGATGCAACAGTGCGGCGAAGAGACAATGGTTGAAGGGAATCAGTAAGAGGAGGAGAGTTAATGAGACGAAAAGCCTTTGACTCCACCCTATTGAGAAGAGCTGCATGTGGGGAGCCTCCCCACACATGACAGTTGTACTCCATACACGGGCGAATAAAACCCATGTACAAGGTCAGCAACTGTGCAGGGGTAAAGAAAGTACGGAATCGGCTTAGCACACCTAATCTCTTGGAAGCAGATTTCACAAGAGATGTAATATGTTCTTTCCAAGACAAATCCTGAGAGAATGAAACCTCAAGCATGTTCAAGGATGATGCAGGACATAACTGTTCATTATTAAGCATTAGTGGGTAATCCTGAGAAAGATTTTGTCGGGTTGATGTGTGTAAGAACTGAGTTTTTGATACATTGAAAATAACAAGATTATTTTTACCCCAATCAGAGATACGAGCCAAATCAGACATTAGGTGTGCCATAGCCTCATCCCTTTTTTGTTGAAGTAACTGCTGAGATGGACGTTGCGGGAACCGAATGGAAAGGTGAAGGGTGGAATCATCAGCATATGAGTGGATAGGGTTAGATGTACAGCTTAGAAGGTCATTGATGAATAAAAGGAAGAGAGTAGGTGATAGGACAGAACCCTGAGGAACACCACTGTTGATAGGTCTAGGAGAGGAACGATGGCCGTCTACAACAGCGGCTATAGAACGACCAGAAAGGAAGCTAGAGATGAAGGCACAGATAGAAGGATGGAAACCGTAGGAGGGCAGTTTGGAAATTAAAGATTTATGCCAGACTCGATCGAAAGCCCTGCTGCCACTAGACCACATAGTAATTTACAGTGTTGTGCAGTGTTAAGAAATTAGAAATCAGAGCGCAAAGGATTAAGTGCAGAGTGCAACACTGGCATGTTGCAATTGGCGAGGCGTAAGAACAGAATGTGCAGTGTTAAAAAATTATAATTCACAGTGCAAAGGATTAAGTGCAGCACAACACTGGGTTACTGTACATGCTTCAAGTGCACCTTCATCTTTGTCAGCAGCATAGAGGAGGCGGGTTAATCTTCACGACGGCCACGGACGTGACATAAGTACCCTGTACACTGCTAAATATTTTCCTTGCTCTCTTCTAATTTCTCATTCTCTGGTTCTTTTTAATTTATTTTATGGTTTCTATGCCTTATTTGTGTGAATAGGGTCTTAAATAGGTGCTGTGCATGTCTGGTAGGGAGTTAATTAGGTGGCTTTCAAAGTGAGGTTCAGTTGAGGTCCATAAATACCTGTCCAGGGGCATTTTGCCCAAGTCCCGGACAAGACCAAGTCCCGAATGTTGCTTGGGCTCTATTACGTCGCATCTTGGAGGGGTAACTGTACTTAACCCATGGCATGTGACTATTTTACATGAATCAGATCCAGGGGGATGTGACTTACCTCATGTGTGCAGGATTTTTAAAACATCACAAATTTTCTCATAGAAACACCATCACACAACTTTATGGTATAGTAAACCATTATCTCTCATCCCCTCCTGCAAGGTCGATCCCAGACAGTAGTTACTATGAATGAAATTCATGCACTTCCTTGTTGATTCACCATGGCGTTAGTACCCAAGGAAGGAAGGCTTAAATACGTAGAAAAATTGGTCCTTGTTAGAACTAACTGCAAGGCTGACAGTGGCTAACTGAAGGGAAAGAAAAATTAAATAAACTACTGAAAGTAGCAAGTCATGCTAAGGTTCGGTTTGTTAGACTAAGTAACGACTCACTCTATCTTTGACAGGAGTGAGTCCCACTTGTGTACATGCTGGATTCCTGCCACATGGGAAATTTCTGACCAAGATATTCTGTAACTATGTAGAGCCGAGCCAAAATATTTCACAGGTAGGTGTGTCATGCCATTTCCAAGACAGTGATTTAAATTTCTTGGCACTTTGCAATAGTTCTAAGTAACTATATACTGTATATTGCCACACTACAGAGCCAGTTTTGCAACCTCCTTGCTGCACTCGGTGGGTTAACTTCAACAACAGTAGTTAAAGCATTTTATTTTAACTGAATAATACCTATAGTAGTATTTGAATTTATGGTCAGGGAGCTATTGCCTCTCCTGATATAGTGAGGGCTCTCCTGTGCTATGGGATCTTTGTATGTGGTATGTGGCAGGAGTGTGATGATGTACAGTAGTAAGACCTGGGCAGTAAAGGAAGAGGATATTCTTACAGTTTCTGAACAGCTGACCTTCTGGAAGAAGTCTGCTTGGGGCTGTGTATCCAGCTCTGAATTATCAACTAAATATGCGATGGCAGTCAATACAATTTTGTCTAATTGTATTTTAGCTTTATAGTCATACATCAGAGCCTGATTTTTCCAAGCTTTATCTAATTTCAAAATGCAAAACTGCTTTTGATTCCACTACATACTGGGGTAATACATTCCAATTATTAATAACTATACAAATTGAGTTTTTACTCTTATCCAATTTGATTCTTGTAAATTTTCTTGTGATGTTCTCTTGTGGTCTGGTCTCCTCTCAGTTTAAAAATATCCTGGCACACTTCTAGGTCATAAACTCCACACAAAATCTTATATGTTTCAATCATATCACCTGTCGCTCTCCTATATGCCATTGTAGGTAATCCTAGCTTCAGTCTTTCTCCATAGCTCAGTCTTCAGGGAAGGAACTACTTTAGTTGCTCCTCTCAATACATTTTCAACTGCTTCTGTGTACTTTATCAAATATGAACACTGTACCTGATTAGCATATTCTATATACAGTCTTACTAGAGTCGCATACAGTGATTTAGAAATTTCCTCATCCAGGGATACAAAGGTTCGCCTAATCACACAATCTGATTTGCCTTATTTTTTTTTTTTGACCAAATGGTCTGTAAATTTAAGCTTATTATTGATTATAACCCCTATATCCTTTTTCCAGTTCACTTGTAGCATTTTTTCAACCATACTTTATCCCTTGTTCTCAGTCTCTGATAGTCCATTTCTCATGTGATGACATTTCTTAGGGTGAAACAAAAGTAGGCACTTTTCCGACCATCTCTTAACGGCACATAAATCCTTTTGCAACTCATAGTGTCTGTGTGGTTCCTAATCTGCCTGTAAACCTTTGTATTGTCTGCATACAGGTATAACTCACTGCCGTTCTCAGTTACCTCTGGAAAGTCATTAATATAGAGGACAAACAGCAATAGTCCAAAAATTGACCCCTAAGGAACTCTGCTCTTAACCTCTTGCCACTCCGATTTATGACTATCCACAACGACACATCGTTGTCTTCCTTTCAAAAAGGCCCTCAATCCAGTTCAAGCATTTTTTTCCAGTGTTATAGCTTCCTACATTTTCTAGTAATCTTCTCTTTGGCACTTTATTGAAGGCCTTCATAAAATCACAATATGCCTTATCCAATGCATCAACTTCTAGTATTTGAATCCACTGGTCCATCACTTTGATAAGCTGAAGAGTTGTTGACCTTCTTGGCAAAATGCTAAACTGCCTTTTACTAAATAATTTTTTTTGTCTTCATATGGTTCATTATCTTTTCACTAATTAGTGACTCCATTAACTAAACTTGATTTTTTTCCAGCTGATGATCCACTTTCGTGAATGTGGCACCTCCGCACTCCTGCTGTGTGATTAGTTGGTTTCAGTTTCATACATGAAGACAGGGTGCCAACGAAGTCAGTGGGGGTGTGAAAGATAAAAATGGTAGATTACTAGTGGAGAAGGGAGAAAAAGTAAACAGATGGAGAGAACACTTTAATGAACTGTTGAACATAGAGAATGAAAGTAATGCAATACAAGTGGCTGGGGAATGGCGGGAGGAAGGAGGGTTGTGAGAAGAGAGGAAGAAATCAGTAGGATGGAAGTGGTGGAAGCAATGAAGAAAGTTAAAATGGGGAAAGCCCCAGGAATTGATGGA
>JAGKTI010035292.1:0-11288 GCA_018397915.1 Birgus latro | reverse complement strand
ATAGTGCAAAAAAATCCTGAGCATGGCTTTTATCTATAAATATAACAAATAAACCATCGACATACCTTCGGTACATCCATGGTTCAGTATTACTTGGGCAACCTCTTACTCATAATTTCTCATAATAACATAATAATAACATAAAAATATGTTGGGAAAAGTAGGTCCAAGGGGTGATCCCATAGCAACACCATTAATCTGTTTGTAGCATTTGTTATTGAAAATGAACAGGCCATCCTTAACACAAAGGGCCAAAATGTTCTTTGAAAACATTTCTTGTCTCCCTTGAAAAGTTGAATGTCTCTATAGAGCATTTCCAAAATTATGTTTATAGTTTCATCAATGGGAATATTGGTAAACAGGGAGATGTTGGAGTTTGTGCTTGCAGGGGAACTTTTCCCGCCAAACGGAGCAACCACAAGTGCCACCAGCCGGCGCCTGGGGCTTGGCGGGCAGTCTGACTCAGGCTGGACAAGTGATAGGAAGCACCCATGCCTGGACCTCTTAGTATAAATCTCAAGGTGGCCTCACTGTTTCTGTCTCCCTCTTGGTCCTCACCCCACCTTGGCGTAATGTAGTTCTACAGGTGACCTAGGAGAAGGCCGCCAGTGCTCAAGTAGGCGAACTCAGAGTCAAAGGACTGGTTCCGGCACATGACGCTGGGAGACCAAGTGCACAGCAACATGTCCGATGTGCCACCACCCCAGCTACAACCTCCAGGGATGGGAACAGCCTACCAGCCAGTGTACCCAGCCCTGCACCCAGAGGCGAGCGCTAGCACAACTTGTGACTCCCAGTAAGGCTACTATGGGAATGTCGCCATCCCAATTCGAGGGATGGACCCGCAGCATCAAGTGCTACAGCAGTGGTTGCAGGTGGGTCTCACCCTTGGCCGTGGGTTACGTGAGATTGCTGTGTGATCCTGAAGTGCAGTAATGCGTGGATGCATGGGTGGCCAAGAATAGATTTAAGGCCATGTCCAGGGAGGAGGCCGTCGGCGTGGTGAGGAGCGTGGTGGCCAGGTGCACTGTGGGAGCATGGTTGGACTTCATCACATACACGCAGGAGTCCAATGGTAATGTGTGTTCATATGTTGTAAAACGTATAGCCAAGGCGGTAGAGTGTGATTTTAGGTGCCCCCAGTGTTCTATAAATTTCGATGATTTCATGCTATCAAAAAAGCTTGTGATGGGGCTGCACAACCTCAGCATGAAAACAGAAGTGCTGCGGTGGCTTCCAGTGTTGCGATCTGTGGAAGAAATCACAAATGGCTGTGAAGTGTTTGAATCAGTGGAGAAAACGGTGGGAGTGCGTGGCCATAGTGATGTGGCAGGTGCTTCAGTGAGTGACAAGGAGGAAACAGAAGCGGCCGGTGCCACTCGGCTGTGGCAGGTGGATGCAGGGCCACCCCAGCATCGTGCCCCTCCCCCACCAGCAAAGGGTTACTGGAGGTGTGGCAGCAGGAAGTGCAGTGGGAAGTGCTGGTGCCCTGCTGCTGATGTGGGAGGGTCGGCCACTTCCAGCGAGTGTTTAGGTCAGTGAAGCAGCCAAGCCCCGCGAAGACCACCGGTAGCATCATGATAGCCAGAGCTGAGGCGTCAGCATGCCTCCGGGTGGAAGTGAAGTGTGATGCCCCATCTGCAGCATGTGAGGTGATGTTGGTAGCCGATACGGGCACACAAATATGCATAGGGGGATGCCACCTCATGCGGGGCCTCAGGCTGACCCCGCAAAGTCTACAGAGACCTACCATGAGTATTAATCCCCTTGTAGGCTGGAGCATACGTGTTGTGGGATGCAAGGAACGCCGCTTCAACGTGGATGGAGCGTCTGCTATGGCAAATCTGTATTTCGTTAACAGGGTGCAGCAACTGTATCTGTCACTGTAGACATGCAAAGCACTGAGCATGATGCCACGAGTTCTCCAATGTGCCGGCGACTGTAGGGACCATTGAACCCCCAGTTCACACCCAACCCGATACTCTCCCATACTCCCTGACAGAAGAAAATGTGAACCTGCTGGAAAAGTGGTTCCTGGAGCACTTCAGTTGCACGACATTCGCAGTGAACTGCGCCCCCCCTGCCTGAGATGAAAGGGCCAGCCCACCATATGCATCTGTGCTGCTGTTCAAAGCCCTACGCAGTGCACACGCCAGCATCCGTCCCCCACCACTTCTACAATGAAGTTTGCCAGCATTTGGAAAAGGACATAAGAAAGGGTATCATCGAGCCCGTACCAGCTGGAGAACCCATGGAGTGGTGTTCCCGTACAGTGGTGGTCCCGAAGAAGGACAGGTGGCCACACAGAACAGTGGACTATCAGCGACTCAACCAGGCAAGCCAGTGGGGGAGACACCACCCCTGCCCTTCATTCAACACAATCACCACCATGCCGAAGCACAAGTTCAAAACAGTACCGGATGCTTATTTGGGGTACCACCAGATCCCCCTGGACGAGGAAATCAAGAAACTGACTACCTCGTGGGGCCGCTTCTGCTGCCAGCACACACCCATGGGCCACTGTGCAAAGCAGGACGCCTCTACCAAGTGCTTCGATGATGCAACAGCAGAGATCTCCAGGAAACTGAAATGTGTCAATGACATGCTCCTGCACGACCGTAGCATCGCCAATGCTTTCTGGCAAACATATCGGTTCCTGCGAACGTGTACAGAAAATGGGATCATGCTCCGCCCAGACAAATTCCACTTCTGTGGGAGAAGCATGACCTTCGCAGGTTATCTGCTCGGCTAGGAGGAGCATCAGCCTAGCCAGGACTTGCTCGGCAGTATAACCAATTTCCAGACGCTGCCCACACCCCCACTGGAGTACCCCTTCCAGCAAGCAGTGGCTGACCTGTTCCAACTACAGGGGAAGGAGTATATCGCTTATGCAGAAAGGTTAACTGGCTGCCTGGAGGTGGAGCATCTGCCCAGGGGCACCTCCAGCTCACGGCTCATAACGGCCTTTCATAAGTGGTTCAAAGTTCAAAAAGTTCGGTATCTCAGAGGTCCTGTCTTGTGACGGGGGTACGAACCTCGTGAGTGAGGAAATGTGCACACGTTTTTGTCGCAACTTACTATGTATCATACAATGTGATTGTACAATACTACAGTACTACTGCAATTACTACAATTCCTATAATATTAGTGCAGTTATTACAATACTACTTCATTTACTACAATTCCTAGAATATGAGTGCAGTTACTACAATATTGCTGCAGTTACTTCAATATTAACTACAAACGCTAACATTAATAGAATTATGTAAACTACAATATTACTACAGTTAAATAATACAATTATGTAATAATTACATTCATGATTCATACGATGTAACTACAAGGTTCCTAAAATCCTGTTGTTACCAGAATTATGTATTTCTCTTACTCATCATACAAGTTGAGTGTGTTAATTACATTCATTCAGTGCAACTACAATGTTCCTTCAATTCTGCTGTTACCAGAATTATGTATCTCCCTTACTCATCGTACAAGCTGAGTGTAATATTAGACATTATTCAGGGCAAAGCACCATGTGTCAATATTGTAATGACCTAGTATTTTTACCATTGCATAAGTGTATGCGTATGTCTGCTGTATATGCACATTTGTGCTACTCTATCACAACAGTAATAGCTAGTATCATACATATTCATACAATGTAATGACTTAGTAATATTACCATTAACTTACTTCCAGTTCGCTACCTACGTCATATTATCAGTCAAGGCATACATACACATAGTCCTTATATTCCACTGCAGAAACATTATGAAGAAACATCAGTAACTGTTCATGTACCATCCATAACAGATAATCTGTTCACTCTTACTCCCGTAAGAACATTCATGTGAGACCCCCTGAGTAAAAAAAAAAAAGTATATATGTAAATAGTACAACTAAAAGCTTTTATAAAACACACACACACACACACAAGTGAATTAATATTATTCTTATGACAATATCACTATAGTTCAAATAAATGCATTACAAATATATATTAATAACTCTTGCTGTGCTCTTAGCATTGTCAAGCACTTGCATATAAGCATATATCTGTTATACAATATTCTATATACCTGAAATTTTTTACTCATTTGCATATAAAGCATATTTATAATTATTCCATGGTGTGTACGACACATTTATAGTATATTATGTTTCTAAATATTATTATACATTGTTCTTTTACAAGGCCATGTATAACTAGACAAAATTATTGCAATGTGTCGTGGGTACTCCACTGGGCGTGACCGAGCAATGTCATGGCTCCTACATTATTAAAATACAATACATAAATAGCATAAGTAGCATAGGAGGCTAGAGAGTGAGAGACAAGGAAGTGGAAAGATTGCAAGGTGATGTCACCTGACCAGCTCACAATAGGAAGTGATGGAGCTCGCACTTTTGTACCAAACATACATACATACACATACACATACACATACAGTGTTCTAGAAAGATTCCTGGACATGGCTAGTCCACATGACAAGGCTTTCCTATACCACAAGGAGGGGACTTACATCAGAATTAAGAGAGAGAGCAGGGAGAGAGGAAGAAAGGAGAGTGAGGAGGCTCACGAGAGTTAGCTAGCGTTAGACACTCTCACATATTACACTCATGTGTGATAGACTCAGAGTTAATCTTGAGAATAAAACTACAGTCAACCCAAGACTCAACTTTAACTCTTCCCTTCATTGACAATAAGTGAACGGAGCTCATCTTACTATTTCTATAGAAATATACCCTTCGGCTATGGCTACAACAGTAGAAACTTCACGACTGCAGCCAGAGACGCCACCCACTGCCTAGGTTGGCTTCTTGTCTGTACACCTTCCAACTCTATGTCACTCCATGTCGATCACTGCAGCACTCTTCAATTCTCACTCCTGACACTACTTGTTGTGTCCATGTCTCACACTGCCACAGGCTCCAACAGCAGTAGTTCAGTATAGGTCTGTCTTTCAGTGTACAGTACACAAGATCAGCTCAGGTATAATAACACAAGCATTGCACGTTCATTGTCTTTATTTTACCAAGTAATTACACTGTCTGCATCACAACTCAAGAGCTGCACTAACTCCACAAGGCCACTGGTCAAACTAAACTGAACTTCTCAAATCTCTCCCCCATCCTTGCTCGTCATTCGAATGTTGTACTGTACTCTAGCAAGAACATTTACAAAATTGGAGAAACCCAAAATATTCCGGAGTTTCCTTACATTGCATAGCACTCTAAATTCTTTAGCATACAAACGGATACTAAATTATATAGTTAAGCAATCACCTGAATAAAACAATATAGAGAAAATAAAAAGAGAATAAGAATAAACGCATAACTTTATAAAGTACCTCCACTCACAGCAGCAGGCTAGCTGGCAACTCTGACTCGTAACGGAAAAATGCGAGAATTGTCGAGAATTCTCCAGCACAACCTAACTAGGAATCCAGCTTCTTAATAGTACTGAATATATACCTCCGTCAACGAAGTTGGAGGAGGTTATGTATTCTCCTGTTTGTCTGTTTGTTTGTCCACACGATGTCTCCAAATGTTCTCAGTGAATTTCAGTGAAATTTTGTGGAATGGGCCAAGAAAGAATTGATTAAATTTTGGGGCGGGTTCGGATCCGGATCCTATGTATCATTTACAATGACTCCAAAAGTTCTAAATGAATTTCAATAAAAGTTTGAGGAAGAGGGCCATGGGTTAAGGAACAATTGATTTAATTTTGGGGCGAGTCCGGATCCAGTGGATTTCACACAATATCTCCACGGATCCGTATCCGGGACCTTTTTAATGACAGTGGCATTGGCGGAAGTATGTTCTCTTTAAGTGCTTTCTAATGTACTTTTGTTTTTTGTTCTGTTTCCCCCCTTTTTCATTACATTTTTTGTCACTTCCCGTTCCTTTAACTCCAGTGTGTGTGTGTGTGTGTGTGTGTGTGTGTGTGTGTGTGTCCCATCCTTGCTTTATTATTTTTGCACCAGCAAATTGTACATTCCTTTATGTGAGTATCAGAATAAGAAAATGGTAGAGCTCTACATCCTCTCCACAACTCTTCGTTATTATGGTCGGGTTGCATTCACGTAATGGAAGAGAGTGATTCTCACACCTGGAATAGTATGATGTGCTTGCATAAAATTCGATGGTCTTTAGTTGTCAGGCTGGAACGAATCTCCATGGTCATTAGTCAAATCGACCATCCAGTCTGACTACACTTGGCTATCAACTGAGCCAAAAAGGGTTAGGGATCTTTGGCTAGAGTAAATGCACTTTAATGATCGAAAACATCCTGCTTGTGCGACTGCAACACAACCAACCAATTGCAAATATATGGGAAAAATGCATGGGTACTGAAGTGAAGAGAATGACCTACAACCTAAGCTATAATTAGAAGCTGCTTGATTATATCGTCACCACCACATAAACCCCTCTTCAACACAACTGAAACCAAGTACACTGCAGGCTTAGGTCGCCCTTCTCTTCCTGTGCACTGCCCACTTCTCGGGGAGGGAGAAGGGAAGTAGCTGAGAGACGTTTGTATAAATAGGCAGTGGAGATGCCTGGCTATTCGTTGCCAGCACATGGAGACATCCATTTCCAACTCCAATGCAGTTATAAAAGACAGATAGGCACCCACGTGGAGCAAATGATTCCTAATCCTCAACTAATAATCAAGAATGTATATTTCTCTTTGGCCTTAGTGGTGAAAGGGAACTAGATCCTGTGATACGTATCATGGCTAAGCCAGTAAGTGAGAAGTGTTTAATAGGAAAAAAATAGTGTAGTTTCTGAAGTCGGAAAATTGCTCTCTAAAACCCCAAAGAACTATCAAGAATTTCCGTATATGTTTCTTCGGCCTTAGTGGAACACAAGACCGGGAGAATGAATGATTACTTTTCAAGGGCGTTATTATTATAAAGGATTCGAACCAATTTTGACGCTGCGTATGTCTCAGATGAGAGTTTCCTGTTGTCGCTGATCGTGATTATTGGTAGGTGGTGGCGACCATCATTCACTCACCTGATGTAGTGCAGTATACTGCTCCTTTCGCCTTTATCATTCTTTGTCTGTGTCTGCTTTCCTCTCTACCTATTTCTCCAAGCCTTTCCGTCACTTTTTATCTCTTGTCTTTCCACTGCAGGTGACTACACTGAGGTTTAATCCTAAGGGTTTCCTATTACCCAGGAATCCCAGCTTTCCCACCAACACCACAACCCTCCTTCACTTCCTTGTTTGTCTGTCTGTAAACGTCTGTCTTAATCCTCGGTCTCCCTCTCCCTCCGACCGCCTTGATCACATACATTCTTCTAGTCAGTTTCTCAGTTTCCTTTCTCTTTGTATGGCCATCTTAAATGCTTCATGAGTAAAAGTTAGTCAACACATCTCTTCCAGGCGTGGCAATGAAAGGTGATAGACTGTCATGAATAATATTTATATGAGAGCAATTAAAGGCACACATTAAAAAAGTATGAAAAAGAAAGATACTCTGTCAATAGGGGAGGAATGACAAATATGAAAGGCAGGACAAAATACTGGTTGGGGACTCTGCGAACTATTTTCTCATGGTTGTGTGCGTATGTGTGTGTGTGTGTGTGTTTTCTCATGGCTGTGGCTCTTTTTCTCATGGCTGTGGTTGTTATTCTTATGGCTATGATTCATTTTCTCATGGCTATGGTTCTCATGTTCTTCAAAACATTTGCACCAACACCACAACGCTCCTTCACTTCCTCATTTGTGTTTCTGCTAAAACGTATATCTGAATTTGGAAGTTGGGTGCGGCTTCATACCGGCCTTGGCTGGTTCACTGCCGTAGATATTAACCAGAACGTCTCAATTTCTGTCGGCATCCTCCGGCCACGCCCTGAATAAACTCACTCAACCACTCATCAAAGAATCACTGAAACCTTCTTTGGCTTTGATATCTTGAGGGGAAAAAGCGTGCCCCGTGTCTGTCTATCCATCTACCTAAACATCTATCTATCTGGTTAGGCTTGTTAGTTGGGGCCATGATTCCGAGTGCTTGAAGAATGTGCGGATGACTGTTTGGCCCATTTCACTAAGTATCATGTTGCTAGTTCCTGCATCTTCATACTTTCTCTTTCCTTGTTTCTGGATTCTATCTCATCCCATCTTTAGGTGAGAAAAGAGGCTGAGATGAGCCCAATGATGATACTGACAATAACGAAGATGACGATCACTATGACAGTGACAATGATGGTGATAATGATGAAGATGATGATGCTGATAGTGATAATGATAACAGTAACGATGATGATGATGATGGTTCCTTTGCACACACACACACACACACACACACACACACACACACACACACACACACACAACAGACTCAAGGACAATTTTTAGCGATTGATCTCGGGGAGGAGAATTCGTCTTTACTGCTTGCTTCTATTCTAACCTGAGCTCAGATTAACATCTCTCCTCCTGAGTGCTAAGTCGTAATGGGAGCGTTCAAAAACTCCCAAACGTTGCCAATTATCACCTGATAACTTACTCAAAAAAATAAAAACGCGGTCAACTAGACTACTGCTTTGTGTGTGTTTCCTATATCACTTTGCTCATAAGAATAATTTTATGAAAATATTAACTCAGTAAGTTAGGAAAAGAAGCTTCGTTGTGACAAAGTTGAAGGGAATCACTAAACTAACCTAATATATCATCTAAAACTCGGGACAAATATTGTTCGTAGCTTAAAAGGGTTTATTCACATTCTCAGTCATGTCTTTTTATAAATTTTAATCAAATAAAGTTTTCAGACATTCATTAGGGTGGTCTATGGTCATATTCTGAAATTTCACATTGCGTGTATGAGGTCAGTTCACTAAATATCAGACCTATAGCAAACCTGTTGAGCTAGGACACTAATCCCCTTCAAAGTACGCCTCTTCGGACTTGACACACACAGCACAGCGTTCTGACAATTGCCTGAAGCATTTTTCAGTCAGTTTTCGGTATCTTCTGCAGGTGCTTCGTCGCATTAGTCATGAACTCTTCTCTCGTCTCAAGTCAGGCTTCAGTGGAGTTTTGAGCCTGGGGAATAACCAAAAGTCACACGGAGTCACATCTGGTGAGTAGGGAGCCTGTCGGACCTGTGAGATGTGCTTGGTCAAAAATTCCCGAATCTGTTGAGAAGAATGGGCAAGGGTAATGTCATGGTGCAGCTTCCAACTTGCCACTTTCCAAAGGTCTGGTCTCTTGCGCCGAACTGCGTCACGAAGTCGACAGATAACGACGAGGTTATAATGTTTGTTGACGGTCTGATCTTCTGGTGCATATAAGTGATGCATAACACCATGGTAGTTAAAAAATGTCAACGTGCGAGTGCATTTCACGTTGCTGCAGACCTGTCGTGCTTTGTTTGGCAGAGGCGACCCTGCATGTTTTCACTGAGACAACTGTGCCTTGGTTTCAGGTCGTACCCATGCACTCAAGTCTCATCTCCAGTGATAACAGTCTTCTGATTGTCTGGATCACGATTTGCACACTCCAACGTGTCTTCTGCAACATTCATCCAAGAGAAGTGATTGTGACGAAGCACCTGCAGGAGATATCGAAAACTGACTTTGGGAAAAATAATTAGGCAGGTGAAAGAATGTTGGACTGTGTCAAGACAGAAGGGGCCTACTTTGAGTGGGGTTTAATGTCCTGAAAATTCGCTGTTTATTTATTATTTTTTTTTTCTTTTTGAGCCGATGGTCAGATACTTTCTGGACACACCTCGTACTGATTCACACAAGATGACCTTAACCCAATTCGCTGCCTTAGTAAAATGTAAAAAAATGAGGCCGATCTGACAATATTTAGAGGTCACTCTAAACGTGAACTTTTAAGAGTATAGACAGTTTGAGAGGAAAGTAGATTGTAGAATGTTCTAGAATGGTCTAGACTGTTAGAAACGGTTTTAGAAAATTCCAGAATGTTCTAGAGAGGTTGACCAGGAGTCAATAAACACCCACAGACAGCCTCTCCGTGCAGTTGGCTGGTTGTGCAGTGTGCAGTTGTGCATATTGAGCTGCTCACTCATGAAATGTGTGTGTGTGTGTGTGTGTGTGTGTGTGTGTGTGTTTTGTACAGCCTACTCTGAAAACTTTCCTCTATTCAAGTTGAGTTTCTGTTTGCAGGTGATATGGCTACAGCTGCTACACAAAGCAGTGCTTCTGTCTGGTTGATCAATCATCCTGAAGGGATGATCACTGGTTGTCGACTACCATCTAAGGGTCAGGCATTTCTTTTACCACCACGTAATCCTGAAGAAAACCAAGTCTGGCAGTGCATCTGCAGTAACTGACACTTTTCATTGTTTCTGAAGTTCAACCAATTTTCCAATCTCGACCGTCTGCTGTTGCAAGAAGAATCTTCTGGGACTAGTCGAGCAGTACGAAAAGCTGAAGAAAAATCGACTGAAGGACTCAGAGACACGTCGAATGAAAGAAGACATCGTTTTGGGAAACCTTGAAGAACTGTTTGATATCTCCAAGAGAGGTGCCCAGATGCAGATCACAAACGAGGAGGACTGGGCCTTCCCAGTCAGTCAGCAGGAAGACTGCATGCAACCAGTAATGACAGGTGTCAACCAGCTGCTCCAGAAATCCTGTGAGATAAAATGCAAACGAATGGAGACAGAGCAGAAAAGAAAGGAAAAATCTGATAGAGAGAAGGAAGCTATGGCTCAGACAGACAATTCATTGAAGATTGATTCCCTCTTCTTTTTCTCCATCAGAAGTGGATGTTGAAGATCTGGAGTTTACTTCCAAGCCCCATCACACAGCAAGCACGCCAAAGAGGATTAAAGAGACTGCCCATGCTTTTCTTTCTTCTGTGGTGACTTTGACATTGGATTGAGTAAATATATCACGTGGGACAGTGATGTTTTCAATGGGAGCCTTAGTATAAGTGACTGGTCAAAACTTGAATGAACTGACGCTCTCCGGAAGCTCTATCAGTCGCTGTCGAATTAAGAGTTGTGAAATTACTGCACCTGAAACCAAAAAACATGACATACTGCCAATGGCGCCTCTTCTCTCACACTGGGACACGAAGCTGCTGCCTGGCCTAGCCCGAGCTGAGAAAGTTGACTTTGCTGCTGTCCTGGTGACAGGCGACGATCGAGAAATCCTGCTTGGTGTCCCGAAAGTTACCAGTAGCAATGGGACTGTTCAAGCAGATGCCTATCTGAGCCTCCTTCAAGAGCTAGGCTTTGAAGAGATCAGGGGAATAGTGTTTGACACTACTGCTTCAAATGCTGTGTCACGAATTTCCTAGAT
>JAGKTI010035291.1:0-11288 GCA_018397915.1 Birgus latro | reverse complement strand
TATTACATTAAGAAGCTCAGCTCACCAGAGTTGAACTACTGTGTGGCCCGCAAGGAGCTCTTGGCAGTGAGAAAGAGCCTTGATTTCTTCCATCCCTTCTTGTACATGTCGTACTTCATCATCAGGACGGACCATGCAGCACTCAAGTGGATTGTGCAATTAAATTTTTTTTTATCCCACCCTGTGCGTGCAAGAAATAAAGGGGAAAAAATAGTTTTTTTCTTTTAATTATAAACTTGAAGATAAACATCCATGGCATCATTTGGTGAAAAAAAAAGAAAAAGAAAAAAGTAATCTCTCTCTGTACATCTTTGCATAGGGCCATGCTTAAGTTTACGTAGTGGAGTAGTGAAAAAAATGAAACAAAAATGTTTGTTTTTGTTTATTATAAACTTGAAGATAAACATCCAGGGCATCACCTGGTGAAATGAAAAAATCTGTCTCTCCGTCTTTGCATAGCACAACGCATAAGTTTGCGTGGGGGTCGAAGTTTAACGGTGATGCACGGCCAGCACAGCCTGAGCTGTGACTCACAATGCGATGCTACCCAGCCTGTGCTGTGACTCGCAATCCACGGGTTAAAGAATCCAGAAGGACAACTGGCATGGTTGCTCGGGTAGCTGGAATGTCACAACTATGAGGTGCAGCACCATCCTGGGCGGGTACATGGCAGTCTGACAGCCTGAGTTGTCGGCCTCATGACTCAGTTTGCAAGCGGTCTAGTAGGAAAGAAGATCGTAGCAAGAAATGCAGATCTACTGCAATAACAGAGTCAGTGTCAGCTGAAGAAAACGTGAAGAAGATGAAGATGGAGGGCACAGATTTTCAACCAGTGCTTAGTGTTGCTGCAGCAGAGTACAGTGTGACCATCTTGGGAAGAGGTTTCCAGGTTCAGCCCTATTATCAAGAGCTGCTGGAGTAGGTGAGACCTTCTATGTTTGAACAACGGACTACCGGAGCGTCAGTGTGAGACACCCAATGGCCTCAATTTGCAATTGGTATTTCCTAAGAAAATGAGGTCTGAGGTCATAGAGAAGTCTCATAACCGGAACACTAGTGGGCATCTGGGAATGAAGAAAACTCTAACTCGGCTATGACAGAAGCTCTACTGGACTGGCATGTGTCATGATGTTGATGAGTGGTGTCGGGAATGTGATGTATGCTGTGTCAACAAGAGACCCAAGAAATGTGGTTGTGCCCCTCTTCAGCTGTACCAAGTAAGTGCACAAATGAAAAGTCACAAATGAGAAGAGTCACCTCTGCCACTCACCAAAAGAAGAAACTGATATACATATGCTGTCATGGACTACTTCACAACGTGGCCAGAAGCCTACGCCGTCCACGATCAAGAGGCCATGACTGTTGCTCAGGTGTTGGTTGACCAGTCCTTCTGTCATTCTGGGATGCCACAGGAGCTACATTCAGATCGGGATAGAAACTTTGAGTATGCTGTGTTCCATGAGTGCTGCAAGGCACTGGTGATCATGGAGACCAGGATGACCCCACTAAGGCCACAGTCAGATGGGATGGTGGAGAAATTCAACTAGGCCCTGTGACAAGAACTGGTCAAGTACTGTGTAGAGGGACAAATGGCATGGTACTAGAAATTACCTGCATTGCTGATGGCATATCAGACTGTATTCCACAAGTCTACCAGCTACACCCCTGCAAAACTGATGCTGGGCCACGAGTTACAATTGCCAGTTGATCTGTTAAAGAGAAGACTGTCTGATGAAGAGCTGCCTACAGACACATCCAGCTATGCAAAGCATTTTTAGGAGAGATTGGCTAAGTTACATCATCAGGTTCAATAAACTCTGAAGTTTTCAGGCGAAGTGATGATGCACAAGTATGATTCCAAGACAAATGAGGTGGGCTTCAAGAATGGTAACAAAGTTTGGCTATACAATCCTCAGCGGAAGAAGGGACAGTCACTAAATCTGCAGACCCCAGGCGATGGGCCCTACACTGTGACCGACAGCCTGTCAGACATAACGTACCAGATTCAGACAGGCAAGAAGTCTTTCCCAAAGTTGGTACACGTGAATCATCTGTGGCAGTACCATGGGCCAGGACAATACAGCTGGGATGCCATCCAGGAATTGGGCATAACTGCGGCCAATGATGTTGAGGAGGAATAAGGAGCTGAAGCTTAAGAGGATGCTGGCGGTTTCCCGAGGGAAGAAGTGAATCAGGAAGAGAACCAAGTCATTCTAGGATGAGTGGACTGTGTGGAGGAGCAAGGATGTCTTTGGTGGCAGCACAGGAGAAGATCTGATAAGTTTGCCCAGAGGCAAAGTGGGGATCCTCTCTTTGGCTCAGTTATAACGTGCGCGCAATTAAAGCGCTAGGGCCTGAGATCGAATCTCGGCCAGAACAGTGATTAATTTATTCAGTTTCATTTCAGTTATTACATTGGTTGGCAGCAGTGTGGGATGTGAGGTAAGGGCCTTGAGAGTCATGTGATTTGTGATCAGCCTTACATCCCAGTGGTGGCCTCCAGTGCTCTACGCTACCATATGGGTGTGCGAAACTGACCAAATTAATCACCAGGGGGAGAAAATAAGTGTATAAAAACCCCGCGTTGCCCAGAGGTAAAGTGGGAATCCTCTCTTTGGCTCAGTGGTAACGTGCGCGCGATTCAAGTGTGAGGGCCTGAGATCGAATCTCGGCCAGGACAGTGATTAATTTATTCAGTTTCATTTCAGATATTACAGGAGGACTATTTTATGTTTAGTTAGAAGTTTTATTTAGGATCAAGGCTTATGTTTGTAAGTCTTGTGTAGCTTTGTCGGGATGACAAAAGGACTAGGGAGGGGGTAGTGGTGAGAAGCAGGAATGATAGCTGGGTGGTGATGGAAGTTTTCCAGTACTTTTTGCATGTGTCAGAGTTGCAAGATAGCAGAGGTAGTTTGTAAAGTTATGCATTAATTATTCTTTTTTTCTCTATTATGTTTTATTTAACAGTCTGTAAAATTATGCAATTTGATGTCACTTTCTATGACAATGCATTTAGAGTTCTACTTGATGTAAGAAAGCTGTGGATTACAGAGCTGTTTTCACTTGAGTACAGAAGAACATTTGAGTATCAAGCAAGGTTATAAAGGATGGGGGAAAGAACAGAGCAGTTTTAGTTTGTTCTGACTTGTGGCCTTGCTAAGTCAGTGGAGCTGTGGTATTTGTTAAAATCAGTGAAGTGTAGTTGGTAAGCATACAGTGTAATTACTTGGTCAATAAAGATGACGAACGTGAGAAGCTTGTCTCATTGCGATGTCTGAGTTGATCTGATGTGCACTGGAAGGTTCTTCCTAGGAAGAACGATTCATTGGGCGACGTCCTTCCTCTACCGAAATGCTACTGTTGGTGCCTGTGGCAGTGTGGGGCGTGGACGTAACATTATTTTCTTTTCGTGGGAAAAGAACATCTTTGCTAATTTTTGTCCTTGGACTATTATTTCTACCCTCCAGATAAGAAAAGAGAAAATGTATATATATCTTTAAGATAAAGTAGTGAAGAACTCTCCAATGTAAAGTAGGGTACGATTTCGTATAATGATAATTATGCATTATATTTAATCACGAGTATGAACGAAGCCTCCTCTTGGCTCTTACCCCTTTTCGTTCATTTTTGAGAGCTTGGTACAAAGCCAGTAAATATGAAAAAAGATGAACCTGATCTACAGTGGCTCTCTCTCTCTCTCAGGTAATTGTAATTTAATTGAAAAGTAATTAATTACAGAAATATAGTAATTGTAATTATAACTAATTGAAAATAACACTGAAGTAATTGTAACTGTAATTATAATTGTAATTGTAATTAATTTATTGATAATTTAATTGTAACAACTGTAATTGTGAAAGGGGAGGAAACTGGTACTGGGGGAGGCGGTGGCTCAATCTGTAGAGAGGTGGCCTACAGTCCCAACGGACCCAGGTTCAAATCCACACTGAGGCAGGGAACAGTTTAAGGATTTCAATTTCATTAAGTCAGGCTTTAATGATCTACCAGAAGACCCGCCGACTTGTAAAAATACCCCCACTAATATCAATACACCAGTCCTGTATGAGACAGCCCTAGCATGTATTCAATATGGACGGTGGGTGTTAATGCCGAAGTGGTGACATGTAGAGGTGTATGGTATGTAGGAGGACTGCTGGGGTTTGATAGCAGGCTGTGAAGCCTATGCCCAGAGTCGGAAAAAAAAAAATAGGTAACCATGTAGCAAGATGTCATTATGGGATTAAGATCCCCCGGGATTAAGCCGCGTTTTGACAGTTGTACTGACTTTGTCTCAAGCACCTGTTCTCTCGTGGGACCTGACCCAGCTCCTTGTCCTCCTTCGATCGGAAATGCTGAGGCCTAGGATCTTGTGGTGGAAAAGGGGTATGGTCCAGAGCCCTTGCTCCTCCCTAATCCCTAGATTTTACCACTCACCGATGCCAACGTCACCAGAGAACTCCTACTCAGGTGCCTTGGGAGAGGCTGGACTGAATAAAAAGGCACAGAGAGAAAAGGCTTGAAAAGTTGACACACACGTTCACACCCTCTCCTAGACACACATTCCTCACGGCTCACACACACACTCTCTTCCCATTAGTGAACTATGTTAACAGAGACTGGGAACTGAAGTCTCGTGTCCTTGGTTGTGATAATTCAGAAGGCCGACACACAACATTTAACACTGCATCTGCCTATGAGGAAACTGTCAATCGGTTCAGTATTCCAGGGAGGGTAAAGAAAGTTGTAGCTGATAATAAATCTTAACCCGCCACATCCCAGCAGATTTTTCACCAATGACCTCCCCCAATCCAGGCACATTTTTTTGTGTGTGTGCTAAAACCTCCGCTTTTTATGAGAAACATCCAAAATTCATAGAGAAATCGCCCACCTGAGTTTATAAATGCTGCTACAGATGAGACTATCCTTACCTTGTTTGTGCTTTATGGGAGGCCTTGGCTCCAGAGAAAACAATACTGTGGGGAGGTAGCTAATTCAAACCACTCAAATTAAGTATTTATTTATTTATTTGGTACGAATTCATATGTAGTACAAGAGTATATTGGTTTGCATACAATAATATAGGTGATGTAAACATTGTTCACTCACCTAACACATCAACATACGGCACCTTCCTTTACGACGTTACCACCTCATCACTTCTGTTTGTTTCTTCCTCTGGCTTGTTTCTTCCTTCGTCCTCCACCCCAGGAATCATTTTCACCTTGAATTTTGTGATTGGAGAGACCGTGGTGTTACATGTCTTTATCGGCCAGGTCACAGCTAACAGGTGAGTTGCCGAGAAAATGGGGTGCACGAGGCGGGGGGGAGGGGGAGGAGGGAGGTCAGGTGAGGCCAGGCAGTATCCCTGCCTGACGGCGGGTAGAGGAAGGTATCCAACATATGCCTACCAAAGATCACCCGTGAAACTTGAAAAATGTGCAAATGATGGACCTCGCAATTGCAAAACATGTGGATACGTCATCAGGTGTCACAGTGACAAAACGTGGTGACGTAGCTATACGTCAACGGGACGCCTCGGGTTAATGGTGAATGCATTTGACATTTCCTTGCCAAGTTTCTACATAGATCAGGAAGAAAAAGGGACTGGAAAGTCATGTGACCCCAAAATCGTTGATGAGGATATTTGCTTAGAAGGTGTTCTGACTTACCTTCCTCAAAGAATGGGATGTTTTGCACATATTCAGAAACTGTGTGAGATATGGGTTCACTCACCCAAATGTAAAAAATTCACTACTCTCATCAGCACTTCAGAAAATTGCATCCTTGATCAACTCATTGAGGAAATCAACAGTAGCTGCTCCGTACCTTTGATCTAAAGGGATTATTCTCCAGACACAAAATGTGACAATATAGAATTCACAGCTGAAAATGGTGAAATCTATACTCAAGAACACTGTAGAGATGAGTAATGCAATTGATCTTCTCTCCCAGAGAGAGCAGAGGAGTAAGAAAATCATGCCAGTGGAGATTTCCGCCTTAAAGGAGCTTTTGATTGTCCTCGAACCATTTCACGAGGTCTTGGAAGTTGTGGAGGGACAAAAGAAGGTAACCATAACTGCTATTGGACCAGTGATTCTGGGACTTAAACACTCACTGGAGAATTAAATTGATAATACCAAATTACAATACTCTGAACAACTGGCTAAAGTGCTATTGGACTCTGTGAAGAAGAGACTGGATCCATACTTGGAAATGAGAGATGTTCAAGTGGCAGCTTTTTTGGTTCCTAGGTTCAAAATGGACTGGCTTTCACTACAAGAGCTGCGATATGTCAAGGAAATGCTTGAAAAATTGGAGGTGGTTCACGAGGGTCAACAATGGATAAAGAATGTGACAAGGATGATCTAGCACAGGGGTGTCAAACTCATGGCCCGCGGGCCAAATGTGGCCCTCGGGATGGTCATAAATAGCCCGCGAGATGACGGTAAGATTTATCAGTCCGTAAATCTATAGCTGTAATGAATGAAAATATAATATGTTAAGAGACAGAAAATTCATAAACTACCTTTTATTCATAATGGTAATTTGATTTCAATTAAAATTGCTAGTAATATCGTTTTTATAAAGAGAAACTTTACGTTAATAAATATCACGAATCCATTTAAAACCGAAGACGCAGCCATTGCTGGTATCTGAAGGCGAGAGCCGCCAGACCCAAATGTTTTAACTGTCACGAAAGACACGGAGAAACGATGTACGCCGGCACTACACAGATTAAACCTCGCCACTTTTTTAGCATTGTAAATTTTTGAAATGTAAACAAATGTATATCATCTGTTTATCTGCCCTCCAGGTGCTCTCTCTCTCTCTCTCTCTCTCTCTCTCTCTCTCTCTCTCTCTCTCTCTTTGACTGTCTTTACGGGTCTTGCAAATACGTACAGGTATATATCTTTGCTGGCTCTCGAGGCCGTAACTAAATTAAGAATTGGCCCTCAAAAGGTTTTGAGTTTGACACCCCTTTTAGCAGAAAGATTACCGGAATCAAGAAGATGCAGACTGTTCCCTTTTATACCAAAATGTTCATCTAAGCTCCAAAATCAACAGGGATCAGAGGGAAGCACAGTGTTATTGAGCCTTTTGTTGAAGCACTATGTTTTGGAAGGAGGTGAAAACGGTGCGAAAGGGAGAGTCTGGGAAGGAGGAGCGAGCANGGATGAGGTGTCATATGAGAGGTATAAGGAAAAGAGGAATAGGGCGAGAAGGGTTGTGCGTGGTGCTAAAGTGGCAGCAGATGAGAGGTGGGGTAGGCGGATGACTGAGAATTTTCAGGAGAATAAGAAAATGTTTTGGAAGGAGGTGAAAAGGGTGCGAAAGGGAGAGTCTGGGAAGGAGGAGCGAGTAAAAGCAGAGGATGGAAGGATGTTAATTGAGATGGATGCAGTAAGGAAGAGATGGGCGGAGTACTTTGAAAGATTGTTGAATGTAGAGGAGGAAAGGGAGGCTGAGATTGTGGCAGATGGAAGGGTGCAAGGAATAGATGTGTTGGGAGAGTTGAATGAATCCTTGCTCACGATGGAGGAAGTGCAAGTGGCAGTAAAGCAGATGAAAACAGGGAAAGCTGCAGGTATGGATGGGTGTGCTGTGGAATGCCTGAAATGTGGTGGAGCAACTATTGTTGACTGGTTAGTAAGATTGTTGAATGTGTGCTTTGTGCAAGGTATGGTGCCAGTTGACTGGGCAAGTGCTTGTGTGGTCCCACTGTATAAAGGTAAGGGTGATAAGTATGAATGTACTAGCTTTAGAGGTATAAGTCTGTTGAGTGTGGTAGGTAAGGTGTATGGAAGAGTGTTAATTAAGAGAGTTAGAGAGGGTACAGAGGGAGTGATTGGTGATGAGCAGTGTGGCTTTAGGAGAGGGAGGGGATGTCTGGATCAGGTGTTTGCTGTGAGACAGGTGTGTGAAAAGTATTTAGCAAAAGGTAAGGATGTGTTTTGGGCATTCATGGATTTAGAGAAAGCATATGATAGAATTGATAGGGAGGCTTTGTGGAATGTTTTAAGATTGAATGGGCTTGATGGCAGGTTACTAAAAGGAGTGAAAAGTTTTTATGTAAATAGTAGAGCGTGTGTAAGAGTGGGAAATACTGTGAGTGATTGGTTTCCCGTGAGAGTGGGGCTGTGGCAGGAATGTGTGATGTCGCCTTGGTTGTTTAATATTTATATGGATGGTGTTGTAAGGGAGGTGAATGCAAGAGTGTTAGATGGAGGACTGAGTATGGTGAATGATGGTAGAGAGTGGAATCTGAAGCAGCTGCTGTTTGCGGATGATACTGCACTGGTGGCTGATTCAGAGGAGAGATTGAGACAGTTGGTAGAGGAGTCTGGAAGGGTGTGTGAAAGGAGGAAACTGAAAATAAATGAGAATAAGAGTAAAGTGATGAAGTGTACGAGGTTGATAGATGGTAGGAGGATGAATATAGTTTTGAATGGTGAGTTGCTTGAGGAGGTTGAGTGTTTTAAATACTTAGGGTCACATGTTGCTACGGATGGAAGAATAGATGCAGAAGTGAAGTTTAGAATGAATGAAGTTGGAAAGGTGCTGGGAGGAATGAAAAAAGTGTTTGGATGTCGTTCACTCAGAATGGATGTAAAGAGAAGGCTGTATGAGGGTTTTGTGGTACCAACTGCGTTATATGGGGCTGAAACATGGAATATGAGTGTAGCAGAGAGGAAAAGTTTGAATGTAATGGAGATGAGGTGTCTGAGGAGTATGTGTGGAGTGACGCGTATGGATCGAGTGAGGAATGATCAAGTGCGAAGGAGAACTGGAATTGTTCGGGAGATGGCTGATCGAGTTGAACAGAGGGTGTTGCGATGGTTTGGGCATATGGAGAGAATGGATAATGACCGATTGGTAAAAAAGATAACTAGATCTGATGTGAGAGGTGTAAGGCTGAGAGGAAGACCACGAATAGGATGGATGGACAGTATGAGGAGAGCGTTGTCTGTTGAGCAAGGAAGAGTGGCTGTGCGTGATAGAAATGAATGGAGAGAAATTGTGAATGAATAAATGATGACGCAGCCCTGAGGGGATATTCTCCTGCTTTTTGTCTGATCAGGTGATCAGGTCAGGTGCAGGTAAGGGGCTGGATCCATTATGATGTGGCAGGGGTAAACCAGCTTTGCTGTCGGGCCCTTCTGCAGATGTCACTGACTGCACTGTGTAGCTGACCCTCGTGCGGTGTGGTGCGGTGAGGATCTGTCCCTTCTCCCCTTTGGGGCTAAGATGCGAATGAATGTGTATGAGTGGATGAGTAAATTGGTAGTGTGTTGACCTGTCTCGGCTACTTCCCTTTTCTTGGGGGAAGCAGCCTAGGTATATAGATAGATAGACTATGTAGAAGAAGGGACTCTGCTATTTTTCAGTGATCCAGTGCTATACTGGGAAGAAGTGTCACAAGCTTTGCATCCACTGAAGAACCTTGCAAGAGCGGTAATTGGGTGTACTGCTATATCTGCTCCACCACAGCGAGTTTTCAGCATTGCCGGAAATTATTTCACTGCGAACAGATCTCAACTTTGTGTCACTTCTTTCCGTTCAGTGTTATTAATTACGTGCAACAGTGAATTGTTTGAAAAATTACAGGCTCATTAGTTACTCTCTGCAACTTGTAAAAAAAATGAAATCTTGATTTTTGCTTTCAAATTGGTTTGTGCCACCGTAAATAAAGGACATCCTTACAATGCCAAATTTGTATTTTTCTTAACTATAACGATTTATTTTTCCAAAAATCTGGATTTTGTACTTATAATTGTAATTATAATTGATTTTGTTTTCCAGTAGTTGTAACTGTAATGTAACTGCTATTCCCATATGTATTTGTAATTATAACTGTGATTTTAAAACAAAGTAATTGTAATTGTAATAAAATTTTTGAAGTGTAATTGCTCCAACCCTGCTCTCTCTCTCTCACTCTTTCCACCCACCGCCCTCCTGTCTGAGCTCCCTCCTTTCTTTGCCTTTTCAATATAGTATTTTTCTCCATCCCCGCCTAACTTTTGGTTCCTTTCCTCTCCATCATATCCTCCCTCCACCTCAAAGCTAGTTTCATTTCCAACCAGTCTCCCTTCCCCTCCCCTCCTCGGTCCGTCCTTTCCTCACTTCTGCCTCCCTCTTCCCCCCACAACATCCCCACTCCCCAAACCGGACCCCCTTCTCTCCCCACCACGGGCCATCTCCTCCTCCCCACTGCCTCCTCTCTACCATGATTCATCCCCAACTCTGCCTCCTGCATTGACACTGGATTGCAAAGATGTGGCGTCGGATCCAGCAGATGAAGAGAAATTGTACAAATAGCCAAAAAATAGAAAAAATAAAGTGTGCTGGTGTTGGAGGGTGATATGGTGAGACAGAGAAGTACAAGGGGAAGGGAAGGAACTGAAACGTCGTGAGGAGAGAGAAAGAAAGGAAACGAACACATGGAGTGGAAATTAAAATGAGAGGAAAATGAAATTGTGAACTCTGTATGACATTATTCCTATATAAGATGATCCTGGCAAGCGTAACGAGAAGTATGAAGGAAAAAATGAAGACAAATACGGGATAAGGTAATTTTAAGAAATGAAAAATGACAGAGAAGTCGAATGCGAATGAAAACAGTACTTCGTAAGGATAAAGAAACGAAAGATGGGAAGGCAAGAACACCCGATATGAAAATATGATAGACTGTTGGAAAAATGATAGGAGTTGAAACTGGTAGTACATATGGAGACGAATATCAAGGATGATGAATGTAGTCTAACCACTAAATTTTATGTAAGAAATTGCAGTAACCATTCAGTTACCAAGTTGTTTAGGGTGCTGAAGATGCAGCTAATGAAACAGTTAAATGAAAAACTAAAAAGATAGGTCGGTAAGTGAGGAGAAAGATGGAATGAAAAAGATAAGATGATATCTTATTCGGTATTTTGCTTTAGAAGGAAAGCAGAGAAGTACTCTGAAAAAGTTGCAGTTTGGGAGAAAATTGCAAAATGAATACACACACTATGACAGACATTCGGAATACATGGATGAAGAGAATATATGAGAGTTCAGTTATGACTGCAATCATGAAAACCATAGGGGAGAGAGTGGACCAAGAAATTATTCTGATTAATGACTGACATGAATACATAGATGAGGTGAGTTATCTTGGCTATCAAATCTACAAATGAATGGCCTACTCTGGAAGATGAAGATAAAGTGATGGATGGTGGGCAAACATGGTTTTGGGGGAAGGGACTGGGAAATGTCAGCTTTCCTGCTGGTTGATGAGGCACCGGGGTTGG
>JAGKTI010035289.1:0-11288 GCA_018397915.1 Birgus latro | reverse complement strand
AGGGTTAACTAATTCAAGCCACTTTAAATTACGTATTTATTTCATTTATTTGGTACAAATTTCACACAATAATATAGGCATTTATAAGCATTGTTCACTCACCCAAAAGCCCAGTATATGGCACCTTCCTTTACAACATTACCGCCTCATCACTTTTGTTTGTTTCTACCTCTAGCTTCTTTGTTTCTTTGTCCTCCACCTTAGGAATCACTTCCACCATGAATTTCGTCATTGTTGAGACCGTGGGGCAACATACCTTTACTGGCCAGGTTACAGGTAACAGGTGAATTGCTCAGTGTGGGGGGGAGGGGGGGTTAGGTGGGGCCAGGCAGTATCCCTGCTTGACAGTAGGTAGAGGAAGGTCTCCCACATATGCCTACCAAAAATCATCCGCGAATGTTGAAAAATGTGCACATAATGGGCCTTGCAGTTGAGTGACGTACGATGCATGTCGTTGGGTCTGTCCGCAGAAAAAAGTAACGACGTGCATCGTACGTCGGTGGGACTCGGCGGGTTAAGTGGGGTGTAGTGGTATTTTTACCCCCATCATTAAGCTGGGGTATTGCATCTAAGGGTATCATATATGGAGGTATGCTTGTAGTTAGTTTTCAAAAGGCCTGTTTATGCTGCATTTATACTGATTATTTATTTTTATTTATTTTTTCTTATATCACTTGCTATTTTTACTTCTTTCAGGTCAAAATAGAAGCCTACCTACCAAACCCAGAGAGTTGCATTAATCCAGGTTTGACTCGCACCACTGCTGATCGGCTGTTTATTTTGGTCAACCGCCGGCCAATTACACACAAATCTGTAGAGAAGGTAAGGGCTGTAGGCTTATTATTTTGGAGTCATATATACAGGGAAAAAAGTTGTATGCGGCCTTCATGGATTTGGAGAAAGCATATGAGACAGGGTGGATAGACAAGGATTGTGGAAAGTATTAAGAATGTATGGAGTAGACGGGAAGTTGTTGAAGTCTGTGAAGAGTATGTACTGTATGAGGGTGCTAAGGCTGCAGTGTGGGTGGATAGTGAACTGAGTGAATTTTTCTTTTTGAAGGTTGGATTGAAACAAGGATGTGTCATGACTCCATGGTTGTTCAATCTGTTTATGGATGGGGTAATAAAAGAGATACAAGGTAGGGCAGTGGATGTTGGAGAGCCGTAGTGAGAGAGGGCAGTGTTTGGAAACTCCCTGTACTGTTGTTTGCAGGTGATACTGTGTTGTTGAGTGAAGACAAAGGGGAACTGCACGGCTTGGTAGATGAGTTTGGGAGAGTGTGTAAGAAACGGAATCTAAAGGTGAATGTAGGAAAGTGTAAAGTTATGGTCATCGAAAGAAGTGAAGTCAGTGAATATACAGTGAGGGTGGATGAGGCGGAAACGGAAAATGTGAGTACATTTTAGTACAGTAAGGCCTCATATTTTGATGAACTTTACTTCGACGCTTCATTTTTCGCGAAAGAAAAAAGTTTTTGACATGTTGCAAACTTCGTCATTTTCCCCCTAACCTCGACGCTCCCAGCTGGCAGCCGACACTTAGCAGGCAACGCATATGCTCCCCTGTTTGTAAACAAAGAAGATGGTGACTACTTCAGCGCCATAATACAAGTGCATATATATAAGAATGATTATTAATGTGTTAAATGTGAGTTTTGTTGACACTTGAGCATACAAACACCATCAAATAAACGTCTTCAATCAATACATGACCTTGCAGCATCTGCCATCCTCAGTGTTTTGATAGCTCAGCTGATCTAAGGCTACTAAACAAGTCAGTATTCTAACGGCTATCAGATAAACCGTTTATAAGACTTTATTTCTTGCTTTAATGTTATTTAATAGGATTTTAACTTACACATAAACTTACCAGAACAGTAATGTAAATGTTGAACTTAGAAATTCAGTCCTTTGGAATAGCACTACCTCAAATCTTAAAAGAACAACAAATCCAGGCAACATCCCAATGGCTATCAGGTAAACTGGTTATGAGACTTTATTTCTTGCTTTAACGTTTTTTAAAAGTATTTTTACTTCCACATAAACTTACCAGAACAGTAATGTAAATGTTGAATTTACAAATTTAGTGCTGTGGAGTGTGGAAAAACAGTACAGGAATCACGTGATCAAAACAAACCGTGTGGGCTGCATTCAAGGGTTTGGCCTTTCAATGACCTTTGTTACACTTTTAATGTCTTTTCAGGTACATGTTTATTGTGTTATGCTGTATAAGTAACTAGTAAACATTCCATATTTAATATTAGGCAGGGCCTATTTGGTGTTATAGGACTTTGATAGGGTAAGGTAGCTGTGCAACTGGAATGCCCATCTATTTTTCCCATTGATTCTTAGCTTCACACTTCGACATTTCACGTTTCGCGACGTTTTGGTGGAACATCAAAACAGCGAAAAGCGAGGACTTACTGTACTTGGGTAGTGTGATGAGTAAAGATGGAGGTTTAGAGGGTGAAGTTCTTGAGAGGGTACAACAAAGAAGAAAAGTTGCTGATTCCTTAAAAGCAGTGATAAGAAACAGGGAAGTGAGCATGGAAGTATAAAAGCTACTACGTGACAGTATTGTGATACCAATGCTGATGTATGGAAGTGAAGCTTGGACCTTGTTGGAAGGACAAAAGTCAAGAGAGAGCAGTGGAAATGAGTTATTTGAGAGGAGCATGTGGAATCACATGGAGAGACGGATGGACAAATGAGGGAGTGAAGGAGCGTTATAGTGTGGGTGTCGATGTGATAGGAAGCATTAGGAGAAACACATTGGGTTGGTTTGGCCATGTGGAGGATGGAGAGTGAGAGACTGATGAGGAGAGTGTATGTGAGTGAGGTGGAGGGGGGGGGAGAGGGAGGGGGAGGCCGAGGATGAGGTGGAGAGATGGAGTGGAGAGGTATATGAGAGAGGGAGGTGTGAGCTGGGAGCTGGGCAGTGAGATGGCGGAGGACAGAGCGACATGGAGGTGATTTGTTTGTGGCCACCCCGTGCGGGATTGAGGCATCTGGCAATAGATAGATAGATAGATGTATATTATACTGTATATATGTGAGTAGTGTGATGAGTAAGGATGGAAGTTTAGAGGGTGAAGTGCTTGATAGGTTGCAGCAGGGAAGAATGGTTGCTGGTTCCTTGAAAGCAATGATAAGAAACAGGGAAGAGAGCATGGAAGTGAAAAGCTGCTACATGACAGTATTGTGATACCAACTCTAACATACGGAAGTGAAGCTTGGACCTGTTGGAGGGACAGAAGTGAAGAGTGAGAGCAGTGGAAATTAGTTATCTGAGAGCAGCATGTAGAGTCACATGGAGAGACAGACTGACAAATGAGGAAGTGAAGGAGCATTGTGGTGTGGATGTGGGTGATTGGAAGCATTAGGAAGGATACATTAAGGTGGTTTGGGCATGTGGAGAGGATGGAGAGTGAGAGACTGACAAGGAGAGTGTATGTGAGTGAGGTGGAGGGGGGGAGGAGGGGAAATCCAAGGAGGAGGTGGAGGGGGGGTGGAGTGGAGAGGTATATAAGAGAGGGGGGTGTGAGCTGGGAGCAGTGCAGTGAAATGGCTAGAGACAGAGTGACATGGAGGCAACTTGTTTGTGGCCACCACTTACGGGATTAAGGCGTCTGGCAGTAGATAGATAGATATATCGTTCACTGTATATATCATTCACTCGGGACTTATCTTGGAAAGATCATATTGCATCTCTTGTAAAATCTGCTTCCAAGAGAGTAGGTGTTCTAGGCCGATTTCGTGCCTTCTTTACCTCTGCACAGTTATTGGCTTTATACACAGGTTATATTCGCCCCTGTGTAGAGTACAACTCTCATCTGTGGGGAGGCTCCCCACATACAGCTCTTCTCCTCTTACTGGCTCCCTTCAACCTCTGTCTCTTCACCGCACTGTTGCCTCATTATCTCTTTTCTCTTGCTATTTCAGTGGTCACTGCTCCTCTTTACTGTCTGCTTGCACCCGTCTAGCAACAAACTCTCGCCCCTTGTCTGTCCAACTCTGTAATGCAAGAGTTAAATGTTACTCCCAGTCCTTCATTTATGCAACAGGTCATCTCTGGAACTGTCTCCCTCTGTCTGTATTTCCTACTTGCTATGATCTCCAGTCTTTCAAATGCAGTGTGTCTAGGCATCTCGAAATGAGTGGATCTTGAATTTGGCTGTCTTTTGTATTGTTTTTTTTTTTTCTTGGAAGGAACTGTTTTGTGGTCTCAGCCTTTTGTTCCTTCTTCCTTGCATAAAAAAAAAAAAAAATGTAGGTGGGGGCACTCACCATTCACTCACTCGATGTAGTGCTGTTCTGGGTGTCAGCCCTTTCCTCTCTTCTATCCTTCCTCTTCTGTCTTTCTTTCCTTCATTCTTTCCTCTTTCTTCTGCCTGCAGGTGATTTTACAGTCCCTCTTCTGTCATTCTTTCCTTCATTCTTTCCTCTTCCTTCTCCGTGTGGGTAACTCTTCACTGAATGACAAGCCAAATGGTTTCTTATACATCAGGAAACCATTTGCTGTGCGGTTAGTCTCAGTGTTGTGCTGGTGCCATACCCCTTGTGAATTTGTGATTGATGGCTTCCTTTGTGGAGAGTGGTGTCGCTGCTACGGGTTTCGAGAAAGACTACCTTGAATTGAAGGAAGAACTTCTCGAATTGAAGCGGGAGGTACAGATTCTCCGGCAGGAGAAGTCACAGATGAGGGAATTGTTGGAGGAGAGAGAGAAGAAGGCTGAAGGTTGGACACTTGTTCACAAGGGTGCAACGAAGTTCACCCTTAAGAAGCAAGAAATTAAGACTACAAACGCATTCGAAGCACTACGGGACGAATGTGAAGGGAAGGCAGAGAGGAAAGAAGAGGTGAAGGACGGTGAGAGAACTCCCAGGTAAGGTATGTAAACAGAGCCATGTATACTCAACTCTCTAAACATGTGTGTCTTCCGGGGGCCAGGGTGGGTAATGTGGTGGAGAAAATTTCAAATATCGTTAAGGACTGTGGAGACAAACACACTGTGTGCCTCAGTGTAGGAGGCAATGACATTGGTAGGCGTAAGAGTGAGGTACTATGGCAGCAGTACAAGGAGATGTTAGAGAAGGTTAGAGATAGGGGAAGGACCCCTGTAGTACTCGGTGTTCTGCCTAGGAAGCGGGTTGGGAGGGAATGGTTGAGCAGGGCGATAGGTTTTAACTGCTGCCTTGAAAGGTATTGCCATGATAATGCAATACCTTTCATTGGCAGCTGGGACCAGTTTTATGGACGGAGTGCCATGTATTGTTGGGATGGGACTCATCTGAGTAGGCAAGGAGTTATAGGTGGAATGATAGATAGGGAGTTAGAGAGGTTTTTTCGAGATTGAAAATTAGTTGTACAGGAAGTTGCAGCAACTACAGTCAGAAATCATTATCATCAGGTTTGGATAGATGCATCAAGACATGCAAAGGTGTAGAAACATCCACTCAGGCACCTCAACATGAGCAGACGATGATGGAAGACTGAACAGGCGATGATAAAATGGCGAGGAGTGATAGTACAAAAAATTGTTGTATTAGTAAAGTAAAGAGTTTCCCGGTTATTAACAAAATCAAAAAAAGTCAGTCCCAAGGTAGAGGTAATAATCTGAAAGTGTACTACACAAACAGCAGGAGTTTACGTAATAAAATGGATGAACTAAAAGCTTTAATTTGTACAGAGCAAATAGACATTGCCATTATTAGTGAAACTTGGATGAATACAGACACTCGAGAATTTTTAGCAGAATATCAAATAAAAGGCTATAATATTTTTGTGTCAAACCATCTGGAAAAAAAGGGGGGCAGGGTAGCTATTTATGTAAAGGATTAATTAAATTGTTACAATAAAGCAGACATTAAAGTAAATAGGGACACCGAAAGTGTCTGGGTTGAAATCAGTAACAACAGGGAGAAATTAGTCTTAGGAGCCATTTACAGATCTCCAAAATTAAGTAGAGCAGAAAGTAAATATTTTTGGGAGGAAATCAGGAAAGTGTCACAGTCCAGCTTAGTAATAATTGTAGGGGATGTTAATCTCCCAAGGATAGATTGGCAAAATCAGACAGGGGATGCAGAGTCAGAGGAATTTCTAGAGGTAGTACAGGATAATTTCCATTATCAGTACATCAGGGAGCCCACCAGAGGTAATAATATACTAGATTTGGTTTTGGCTAATAAAGAAAATGTCGTTAGTGATATAGAGGTTGGTGGACGACTTGGTAATAGCGATCATGAAGAAATTAAGTTCAAATTTAATTGGGACGTCTGTTCCACCGAAAATACAATCACCGTTCCTAATTTTCGTCTAGGAGATTTCGATGGATTAAAAACTTATTTTAGAACGATGTTCCATAGGGAGAATAGCTAATTTAGGGAGTGCCAGGTCAGTGGAGAACCCCAGGTCATAGGACAGGAAACGGGTGGGAATGTGCGCTATGTCCCGGGGGAGGGTCAGGTGAGAGATGGGCAGATTAACTCTCGTTCGGCCAGTGAGAAATACAACGAGTTAGTAAATATAATACACGGAGGCCAAGATAGATACAGAGATATCCCGATTATCCGGGCTATATGGTGCGAAGGGGTGACTGAATAATCCGAAATCACGATTAATCCGGCAGAAACAAAAAACAAGTACTACTTAGACTGATTTATTTACCGGAAAATGTACACTTAACGTAGCAGAAAGACCTTACCAAATCTTTGCATATGCATCCTGCTTGTTTCTGTATTTTTCTAGTTTCAGTTTGGTAAATTTCTTTATCTTGCTGAAAAATTTCCTCTCTGTTATTATCGTCATGTTCCTGAAGCTGTACAGTCGCGTTCATGAGTCCTGATACGCATGTAGTTGTCTTGTATGATGTTGTGTCCACCGTTTGTAGGATGTTGAACTATTTCACTTGCTAACCGACCAAATTATGTTCAGTGTATCAAGCAGTAAGCACAAAAGTTCCATATTCCAAAAGCAGTGAGCACTGCAATAGACAACAAAAACACCTGTGTATCGGGACTCATGAACGCGACTGTACCTATGATTGTTTCCAGCGCAATGGAAGAAACTCAAGATATTCAAGTGTGGATTTTGTTTCCCAACTTCCAAACTGGAGATTAAGTTAGGTTAAATTATTAGGTGCAGTTAAGCTAAGTTAGGCCAGGTTTGGTTAAACAATGAGGTCAGAACAGTACCTTCCTCCATTACGTTAACTAACAACAAGAGTTGCACACCAGCAGAATAGCTAAAAACAATGGGGAAACAGATTTAACAAGAAATGTTTATTTGCCAACCCAGAAACAATCAGAAAAACATAACAGAATATCAGGATGAACTGATTTGGTAAGGTGCTTTTACTGCTTACAGTAAAGCATATGTTTAGCCCCCTCAATGGTCGTGAGTTCAGAAATTTGTGTGCTCCCGTGGCAGGCCTTGGAACCATTTTTTCTATGTTCCAAAATCAGTTTCATTTTCTCACAGATGTGGTAAGACTCGTTTGGTGCACTTTTAATTTTTTTTTTTTTGTCCCTAAACCCATCTTCTGATTTGCTGTGAATCATGAAAGAATAAAATTAGGGTGCATTACATTAGCATTAAAACATACTGACGAAAACATCTGGGATGAACTGACCGCCTGGCTGTTTGGGATGGTACAGCAGGTTTGTATAACCATACCAGTGACTTTCGTTCCCTTCCCATAATTGTTCGCAGATTTTATAGCTCCCTAACTCAACGTCATTGACACCGGTGCAGTAATGCATTGTACAAGGATGGCAGCTATGAAGGGGTTAATGAAATACATAATTATTTGTATCAATACTGTCTCAAACGTACACATAACAACAAACGAAGAATGAGCAGTAAATGTACACTTAGCCGCAAAGAGCAGAAATATCTGTATGCTCTGTCGGTCCGAAATGTGTTGGGAACCGCGACATTGAACAAAAAATGTGGGATGCTAACTTATGAGAAGACGTGAGATAAAAGTTTTTTTTTTCTTCTAACTAGTAAACATTTTTGCTCCATTTCGTCCCCTAAAATTGTGAAACTTATAAATTTTCATGTAAGCATACAGCCTAATGACCTTGCCAAGTCAATTTATATTCCTCTAGTTTGTTTTCTGTATTTTTCTGCCTATTTTGAGGGTGGTAAATTACCTTTCTCTTGCAGCAAGATTTCCTCTCTTATTATCATAATGTTCCTTAAGCCTTACCTACTATTGTTTTCGGCATAATGGAAGAAACTTACTCAAAATTAAGGGGCATGTTACATTAGTATTTAAACATATCGGCGAAGACATCTGAGAGGAATTGACCGCCTGGCTGCTTGCGACAGTAGAGTAGGGTCGTGTAAACATATCAGTGACCTTCGATCCCTTCCCATAATTGCTCGCATTTTTTTTTTATAGCTTTTAACTCATCGTCATTGACACCGGTACAGTAAAGCATCGTTCGAGGCCGACAACTATGAAGGGGTTAATGTAATACATTATTGTTTGCATCAATACTCTCTCTTTCACACACACACTTAAGAACGAACAAAAGAATAAACATAATGTACACTTAACTGAAAGAGACAGAAATAACTGTATGCTCTGCCAGTCTGAAATGGGAAGCGGAATATCTAACGAAGAATGTGAAACTGAATGCTAACGTAAGAGAACACGTGAGATGGTAGAGTAATTTTTTTCTGATTAGCAAACATTTCTGTTCCATTTCATCCCCTAAAATTGTGAAACCCATAAATTTTCGTCTAAGCATACAGCCAAAAGACTTTACCAGTTCAATTCATATTCCTCTACTTTGTTTTCTGTATTATTCTACTTTGAATTTGTTAATAATTACTTTCTCTTGCTGAAAGATTTCCTCCTTTATCATCATCACGTTCTTTAGGCCGTACCTATGACTGTTTCTGGCACAGTGGAAGAAACTTATTCAGCGTAATAAGAAGTGGATTTCAATTAGAAGTGGATTTCGTTTCCCAAATCTCCAACTGGAGCCCAGGTTAGGATAGGTTAAATTATTAGGTAGTTAAGCAATGTTAGGCTAGGTTAGGTTATCAGTCGCCTAACAAAACTCCACCTTGCCATCCATGTGATCGAGTTGTGAGCAGGAGGTGTGGGTGGGGGGGGCAGACTCACGCTCGTTTACCCATGCCTCGCTCGCTAGCAACCGGAGCTATCGTACGAATAATTCTATGTATTACTGTACCACTGAACCATTCAGTCACGGCCCGGATATACCGAAGGCTGGATAATCCGAGCCTGGATAATTGAGCTCTCACTGTATATTCCTTCAAAACCGTTTAGAGCAAATAATTCGGAACCGAGATGGTTAAACAACAGATTAAAATCCCTCATAGGCCAAAGGAAAGGAATATATAGAGAAATAAAACGTGGAGAGGAACACTTACGTAACCGTTACGCGATTTTAAATAGAGAAGTAAAGAGGGAGATACGGAAGGCAAAGAGAAATTATGAAATTAAGATTGCTAGTGAATTGAAAGAAAACCCCAAGGGTTTTTACCAAATGTACTGGACGAAAAATAAAGATTGGATAGGACCACTCAGAACAGAATCAGGTGACATTACCAGTGAAGATATGTGCTCCATCCTAAATAATTATTTCATATCAGTATTCACCAAGGAAAATCTAGACCTGATCCCTCAATCAGCGAATATATACGACGATAATACAGAAAATATTCTTAGTGAAATAAACATTAGTAAGGAGGACATATTGAAAGAAATTAATAAGTTAAAAACTCAGAAATTGCCAGGTCCGGACGATATTATGCAAAAGTTATGAAAGAAACCAAAGAAGAATTATGTCAGCCACTTTTAATGTTATTTAATGACTCTTTAATTTCAGGAGAAGTTCCCGAGGCGTGGAAGACCGCAAACGTAGTGCCCATTTTTAAAAAGGGTGATAAAGCAGCTGCGTCGAATTATTGTCCGATAAGTTTAACGTTAGTAGTAGGAAAAATGTTAGAGTCAATTTTGGCCATTAAGATTAGAGATCACTTAGAAAGATTTAATCTTATAAATGAAAGTCAGCACGGATTCAGGCAAGGACGATCTTGCCTCACAAACTTGTTGTCATTCTTCTCGGAGGTCTATGAGGCAGTAGATAGCGATAAAGCTTACGATATTATTTATCTGGACTTCAGTAAAGCGTTTGATAGGGTCCCACACGAGAGGTTAGTTAGGAAGGTTTGAGCACACGGTATAGATGGCAATATCTTAAAATGGATAGAATCCTGGCTGAAAGGACGAAAGCAGAGAGTATTAATAAATGGAACTAAGTCGGATTGGGGATTAATAACTAGCAGTGTACCACAGGGTTCAGTACTCGGTCCCTTATTATTTGTTATATATATAAATGATCTAGACTTAGGAGTCACTAGCAGTATCAGCAAATTTGCCGACGATACAAAAATAGGGTGTTTCATTAACTGGACTGACGATTGCCATAACTTACAAAATGACCTCGATATATTATCCAGATGGTCTAAAACTTGGCAAATGGAATTTAACGTTGAAAAATGTAAAGTACTTAACGTAGGCAAGACCATTGGAGATACTAAATACAGCTTAGATAACAAAGAAATTAGTAAATCGGAATGCGAGAGAGATCTAGGAGTCATGGTTAGTAACGACCTCAAACCAAGGCAACAGTCTATTAATGCTAGAAGTAAAGCAAATAGGGTCCTAGGATTTATTTCGAGAAGTGTGAGCAATAGGTCATCAAAAGTAATACTGCAACTTTATCTAGCATTAGTAAGGCCACATTTAGACTACGCAGTACAATTTTGGTGTCCTTACTATAGAATGGATATTAACTCGTTAGAAAGTGTACAGAGAAGAATGACAAAAATTATACATGATGTTCGAAACCTGTCATACGAAGACAGACTGAAAAGACTAAATCTGCACTCATTAGAGAGACGTAGAGTAAGGGGAGACTTAATTGAGGTGTTTAAGTGGACGAAGGGTATAAACAAGGGAGATATTAGCAAGGTACTTAAAGTGAGCATACAGGATAGAACTAGAAGTAATGGTTTCAAACTAGAAAAATTCCGTTTCAGTAAGGAAATAGGTAGAAACTGGTGTGGTAATAGAGTAGTAGATGAATGGAATAAGCTTCCTAGTAAAGTAGTTGCTGCCCCTTCCATTGTGAGTTTCAAGCATAGGCTAGATAAGCATATGACAAATAAGGGGTGGGTATAGAAAAAGAAAAAAAAAAATCTTATAACCAATACTAATTCATACTTTTTCCTTTTCAGGT
>JAGKTI010035288.1:0-11288 GCA_018397915.1 Birgus latro | reverse complement strand
ATTGTCTAGGACATGTCTTCACTGAACTGGAAGGTTGGATGAAAACCTAAAGTGAAGTACCGTAGAACTGCACCGGTCAGTACCAGAAGGCTACCCTAAGCTGAATAAAACAGTTTGGTAAGAGCAAGAATATACTGCAAATGACATTCTCGGACTGAATTGGTCAACCGTAAACTACCCGCTCAGGACAGTGATAAAGATAACNTAAAAATATTCGTATCATCGGTGTAACAAAAGTGTGGGTGTTTTGTGTGCTTCCAATTAGTGTCCCCCTCTGCATCACACACAAAAAAAGGCAACAGTTCTCATTACAGGCAGTGCAGGAGGGAGGGACACTGTATCAACAACACATCATTACACCAATGAAATTATCTTTATATTTAGGTCCACTTTTCTAGAACATTATCAGACTAGATGGACAGTTCGTTATTGCCCAAGTTAGCAAATTTAAGGGAAAAGGAACATCATTCGGCCACCTAATAATTAACTGTACATAGACCTTGGAATGTCCCCATGGTGTGGGAGGGTCCGAGACTAGACGACCATAATCCAGATTATTTAATCCACAGGATACCATCCTGCTTCCCTGACAGCGTTACATAGATGTAAAAGTCTCCGGGAATTTCTTGAATTCGAACCGCAGTGCGTTAACACCCTACATCCTACAACCGGAGTGGTCCCACTGCACTACCGAAGGGCAAAGTTGTGGACATCAGATATGTAAAAAATAGCCTTCACGTCTAATGAACACACCTGCAAAATATCAGTGACCAAAAAAAAGGGGGAGGGACGCGATCTCAGGTACAAAAGGTGACTCATATTTTTTCCGATAATTTGTCTGTCTATTTGTTGCAGGACTCCTTAATCCCGTAAGGGGAGGCGACAAACAAATCGCCTCCATGTCTCCCTATCCCAAGCCATTTCGCTGTCCTCCCCCCGGCTCACCTCTCCTCTCCCATATACCTCTCCACTCCATTCCTACATCTCATCCTCGGCCTCCCCTCTCTTTCCCCCCTGTCCATCTTACTCACACATACTCTCCTCGTTAGTCTCTCGCTCCCCATCCTCTCCATATAGCCAAACCACGTCAGTGAATTTCTCCTAAAGCTTTCTATCACATTAACACAGCACTCCTTCACTTCCTCATTTGTCAGTCTGTCTCTCCATGTACAGAAACTCAACATACTCCTCTCAAATAACTAATTTCCACTGCTCTCACTCTAAACTGTGTCCTTCCAGCAAGGTCCAAGCTTTGCTTCCATACTGTACGTTAGGGTCGGTATCACAATATTATCATGCAGCGTCATTTTTACTTCCATACTCACTTCCTTATTTCTTATTACTGCTTTCAAAGAACGAGCAACCTTCCTTCCCTGTTGTACCCTTTCAAGCACTTCAACCTTCAGACTTACAACCTTACTCATCACACTACCCAAGAACTTAAATGCAGTCACATTTCCATTTCCTCATCATTCAGCTTCACTGTGCATTCAGTGACTTCGATTCTCTCGAAGACAATAACTTTACTCTTCCCTACATTTGCCTTTAGATTCCATTTCTTATACACTCTCGCAAACTCATTACCAAGCCTTGCAGTTTCCCCTCGTCTTCACTTCACAATATATTATCAACTGCAAACAACAATACAGGAAGTTTCCAAACGCTGTCGTTCCTCATTAAGGCTGCTCTAACATCAACTGCCATACCATGTATCTCTTATAACCCTATCCATATACGGACTGATCAGCTATGGAGTCATGACACATCCCTGTTTCAGTCCAACATTCAGAGAGAAAATTCACCCAGTTCATCATCCACACGCACTGCAGCCTTTGCACCCTTATACACACTTGTCATAGCATTCAACAACTTCCCAAATACCCCATATACTCTAAGTATTTCCCACATTTCTTGTCTATCTATTGTGCCATATGCTTTCTCCAAATCCATGAAAACCACATACAACTTCGTTCCCTTGTCTAGAAACTTTTCCACTAAATCCGAAGGATAAATATCTGATCTACCCAACTTCTTCCCTTCATAAAACATCCCTGTTCTTCTCCAACTACTTTCTCTGTTACTTCCCTAACTCTGTCAATACGTATCCAACAATATACCTTTCCTATTACACCAAGAAGTCAAATGCCCCTATGATTACCACACATTTCTTTTTCCCCTTTTCTTTTTACAGGGGAGTAATATTATTATACCTGAATTTTAATCCCCCAGGACTCTACCTTCCTCCCAGTTCTGTTATGGCCTGAATGAGATGTCTGACATTCTCCCTTGTCAAGTCTGCACTCTTATACCTCAGAGGCACAAGATCATCAACATTCAGGTCTGTCTCTCTGACAGGTAAGGACTACGAAACTACTGTGGTCAAGAGTAGCATTTACCAGCGACTCCAGCAGATTAACGTTTCTATCAGCACTGTAATATTATCAAATTAAACAGTAAAAAAATAGTAGTATACGGTGGGAAACCACAGTCGTTGGTGTGTTTGAGGTCAACGGATTGTATTTTGAAGGACAGTGTTAACCTTTACAGTACAACTCCCATTGGTGAATTGTAATATGAGGAGCAAGTGGACTGAGATGACTTTCAGTGGACAACAGTAGAGGCAGCAGCAGCAGCAACAGTAGCAACAGTAGTAGTAGTTGTAGAAGTATAGTAGTAGTGGTGGTGGTGGTGGTGGTTGTGGTTACAGCATCTGGATTTTCTTTTCTTTTTTCTTAGCGTGAACTCAGTGAACGGCCGGGGAAGCTGCACTTACAACACATTGGAGGTATAGGGAACGACCTGTGCCACGTTTATATAACCGGGCAGCTCCACCGACTGTTTATATCAATTTCACAATGTGAAGGCATTCCTTTCCAGCAAGAATAATACTGGCACTTTAATTTCTGATATGGTGAGATTTGCGCTGCCTTGAAACTATGCGCCTGATCACAAACCTGATATTCGCAATGATGGCAGAAAACGCGGAATTTCCCGATCTGTGTTTTCGCGTGAATATATGAAAGTACTACAGATAATGCGTATTACCTTTGTTCCTCGGTGTTCTAACTATCTGTTACATCTGCTTCTTTCTATATCTGTCTGTCTATCTGCTTCTTTCTATATCTGTCTGTCTATCTGTCTGCCTTTCTGTCTATCTGTCTGCCTGCATTTTATCAACATACCCTGTACAGAAAAAAATCTAACAATAAGGAGATATGATGGAAGATGTTAATCTCAAGTATGTACGATGGCGTTATCTATTTATTTTCCTATCTATCCGTCTGTGCATCAACCTATGTACTAATTCATCGATCTGTCTATCCGGTAAGGAAACAATATTGTGAAGCATGTTATTTCCATGACTCTAAGCCCCCAGTCCTTACTCTTCCAAAATAGTAAACTAGAGCAGTGTTCACTGTATTGGCCGGACCCTCCAAATGGCACGACTAAAATATATAGAAATATTTATTTTATGTGGCTCTATGCCATTAATTAGGCGGGATTAGGGGGAAGGAGAGAGGATGGGTGAAGAGCAGTTGATGTATGCCCACTTGCTTCCAAAACCACAGAGAGAGAGAGAGAGAGAGAGAGAGAGAGAGAGGCCTGGTGTGGGATGCCATGGTCTACCCTCGTATAAAGAAATATTTGTAATTGTTTCTGTTCGTTTCCTTTATGGCAGTATTTTCTGTGTATGCAATATACTCTTTATGTATTTTATATATCTGGAGGTTCTATACACGATACTCACTTGACAGACCTGGTTGTATGGTAGTACATCATTGCAGACCGCACTGGTGGTGTGCCACGGGCGTGTGAGTGCAAGTTAAAACGAGTGACACACAAGAGACCAAAGACAAAGCCGCTTATAGGCCGGCCCTTGGGAGAGTCCGGTAACTTAGGTAATCCCTCTTTGCCGTAAATGCAACACAATAGATTTTTCCTTTGTTCTTGTCCATGCATGGAGGTGGTTGTGTTGGTTGGTGGGCTAATGGTTGTGGTTGTGGTGGGTGTGGTGGATGTTATGATAGTTGTGACGGCTGTGGTAGGTGTTGGTGGTAGCTGTGGTGGTAGATGGGGTGACGGAAATTCTTGTGGTTGTAGTAGGTAGAAGTAGATAGTTGTTCTAGTGGTTTTGGTAATGGTCACGGTAGAGGTAATTGCGTTGATCATGAAAACGGTTGTGACACTTGTAATTTTGGCGGCGGCAGTTATATTTTCAAATAATACTCTGTCCAATAAAACGAATTACGAATTAATCGCCCAATAGCTTCTGTTGATAAATTTAATATACCAGTCGTTATATACAGTATGTCAATTTTCGCTGAGTACTCTGGCGATAATGCTCCTATTTTTGTGTTTGCTTTTCCCTGATTCTGGATCCCACCCACTCCATGCAAAACGTTGTTATTCTTCATGATGATGACGACAGTAATTGTTTTAATGATACACACAGTATTATGGAATGTGGCGTGTCGGTATAGAAGTGAGATATATTAAGGAACAATAGAATAAGCAATTATTAAAAAGCCCAAGCCATAAAAGCCATGCATGTCGCCATCCAACTAACAGTCTTTATTTTATTCATCTTGGGGACATCTTTGGAATATGGTATTGGCTGGGGCTAGAAGGATGCATTCAGCTCAGAACAAAACCCTTTGCCCAAGGAGGCAATAAAAAGAATTTAAAAAACAACAAAACAATCAAAATTCTATAGTGTTACTGTTTTATCTCGGAAAGCGACATACTGATTAAATTCTCCAGCCTAATTGCATCTTACAAAATCTGATTAGGGCAAATGCCAGGCACTTTTATTTAGTTTAGGAAAAACTTTGGGTAAGTATCTAACAGCATTATTCATAAGTTTACATTTTCTGGAAGACGTTAATGAGGGACAGAGCTGCTGTAAAGAAAGGTACATGAGCAGCCTCCTCAGACCTGAGTATATCTTCTTGATGGTAGTAAGAGGACGTTACTGACACTGACGGGATTGAGTAAACCCTCAGTAACACCAACTTCCACTTCAGGACTACTAGACACCAGCAATATCCATTCCACCTGTGTCGTGCTCGGAATGCCTCTCGCTCACGGGAAGTATTGGTCAAAGCCACGTACTGGGTTGGCCTGGGGCTGCACCGATAATGTTCCCTCCACCTCTACCTCGTTGCCTGTAACAGTGAGTATTTGGTATTAGCCGTGTATTGCGCGGATAGTGTGTGGATAATAGATGGATAATGGGTAGGTAGTAGGTGGGTATTAGATGGATATAGAGTGAGTACCAGGTGAGTAGTAGATGGTTGCAAGGTGGGTATTAGGTGATTATTAGGTAAACATAAGATACATTATTATATGGTGTATATGGTGGGTATTGGAAGGATATTAGCCCGCCGAGTCCCACCGACGTACGATGCACGTCGCTACTTTTTTCTGCGGATAGACCCAACGACGTGCATCGTACGTCACTCAATTGCAAGGCCCATTGTGTGCACATTTTTTAACATTCGCGGGGGATTTTTGGTAGGCATATGTGGGAGACCCTCCTCTACCTGCTGTCAAGCGGGGTTACTGCCTGGCCCCACCTAATCCCCCCTCCCCTCCCCTCCCCCCCACACTGGGCAATTCACTTGTAAGCTGTAACCTGGCCAGTAAAGGTATGTTGGCCCACAGTCTCTCCAATGACGAAATTCACGGTGGAAGTGATTCCTAAGGTGGAGGACAAAGAAACAAAGAAGCTAGAGGTAGAAACAAACAAAAGTGATAAGTTAATAATGTCGTAAAGGAAGGTGCCATATACTGGGGTTTTGGGTGAGTGAACAATGCTTATAAATGCCTATATTATTGTGTGAAAACCAATATAGACTTGTACTACACATAAATTCGTACCAAATAAGTGAAATAAATGCGTAATTTAAAGTGGCTTGAATTAGTTAACTCTTCCATAGTTCGTTTTCTTTAGTCAGGTACCCTGAAAAAGAAAGAAAACGTAAGGTTGAGTGACACCTGTATCAACATTTCTAACTTCAGGATCGCAATTTCTCTATGAATTTTTGATGTTTTTTCACCAAAAGCGAAGGTTTCAGCCAAAAAACAAAAAGTCGAAAATCGGTCGGGACCTGGGGGTAGGCTGGGTAAAAAAAACCGTCAGGACTGGATGGGATAGGTAGATACTGGATGGGTATTAACTGGGTAGTGGGTGAGCACTGGGTCGGTATTGGAGTGGTACTGAGTGGGCAATGGTTTGGTATTAGGTTAGTATTAGGTAAAATTCTGAGAGGTTATTAGATGCGTATTCGATGGGTATTGTTTGGTAACTGAGTGGACATTGAGTACTGATTGTATTGTGCGGGTTTTGGATGGTATTTACTGGGCACAGACTTGTAGCCTATTGACTAGATATTGAGTGGATACTGGGACTGACTGATTGATTACAAAATAAAATAAGATATCGTGGCAACGTAACAACAGAGGTCATTGCCACTTTGCAACAGGAGTAAAAAGGATGGCTAAAATATATACAGACATATACGAATACATACGAGTATATAGATAACAATATAATAACACAAATTAATACACCCACCTAACGAGAAAGCTTATAGACTATGTCAAAGAAACACAGTAAGGTTATGCATAAATCAACAACAGTGAAATTTTAGCATAAATATTTTAAAAAGTTGTCTGAGGACGCCTGCTTCCTCACAAAGAATGTTGTTTCTCTCATCATACAAGCCTTCTGTCTGAGGACTAAACAGAGAAGGCAGGACTCATCTCCCACCCTAAAACTGAAAAGATATTGATGGCGAACATGCCCCAAATTGGGACAATAATCAAGTAAGAGGTGCTGCACAGTCAGTGGGACCAAGCAGTTTTCACAATAAGGTGGGGGTCTTCCCTCAAAGAGATGGTAATGCGTCAGGCATGTATCACCAATTAGTAGGAGGGTCACGGCAATTTCCCAGTGAGGGGACATGGCTGTATTGGTCCATGGACTGACTACTTCCGTCACCTCAAGTAGCTTGCTTGGAACTGGAAGTGCATTCCAATATTCCATGCGTGCTGCCAGGAGGCTTGGGCAGCAGTTTTCATCACAGGGAAGTAATATCTGTAAGAGCAGAGGTCTGACAGAGGCATCAAAAGTAGCTGCTGCCCTTACTGCCCTATGTACACATTCATTTTCTTGCAACCCTACATGGGCTAGCACCCAGCAAAACGAAATTGGCTATGGCGACCCACAAGGAGAAGCTTTCCTAAAAGATTCAACACCATGAGGTGGAGAGATTCAAACTGATCAAGAGCTGATAAGGCTGCCCTGAAGTCACTATTAAAAGTAAAACTAATTGCCTCATAGGTGAAAAGCTGAAGAACCATCAAAATCACCGACGGCCTAGCAGTAAAAACTGATAACTGATCTGAGGAGGATAGGGTGTCATGAATTTCCTACATCGTGAAATTGTGTATCGTAAATTGTGACATTGACTGATTTTGCGGGAGCGACGAATAGTTCTGAAATCCACGAGATTTCGCTCATTCTCTTAACCATCCGCCTGCGTACTTATATTTGCATCAGGTTTTCAAAACTTTCCTCATTTTCTCGTGAGTGACTGTCTTTATGTACAGACAGTGTATTCCTCTGAGCAACAATTTCTGAACTGTCGTTTCTTTACACTTGCCTCGCTGGCCGTTAGTTAGCCACGCCCTTTTCACACAATGCCCCTTGTGTCGGCCAGCATCGAACTTCAGTCGTCCCTTAGCAGTCACGGAGAGCGGGTTACAATACCTAACGCGAATAGATTTCCTCCCAGTGATCTCGAACATCCTGCAGTATCGGCGTTTTCTCGAAACTCCCACCAACCTGGTGATCGACTATAGCAGCGACGGTCTCATCTCCACTGACCAGTATTTCTTTTGTTTTTCCTAGGCTTAAGGCTATTTAGATAGTCAGCTTAGTGCTTTATTTAGCTATTGGTTTGAGTGCTTGAGTGAGTGAATATCCCTTTCTTTGATTTTGGATAGATTCATGTAACGTAAATTTAATTTCATGTAATTAATAAATTTACAGTTTGTTTTGAGCTTTGTTAAATGTAACAGTTGTGTTTGATTTCCCCACATATTAAGTACACTTTTGCTACACCAAGTTAGCACAACTCCTTATATTAATCACGATTGGTACTTAGGCCAGCTCTTGGTATTAATTCTTAAATCCGTTGTGCCAGCTAGGAGTTTCGGCTCAGCCAAGATCCTGCTCATTATTATTATTATTATTATTTGAATGTTAAGGGGTGACCAAACTTTCTCAGAGGCCAACAGTACAGTAATACAGCCTTCTTGAGTGTTTAGTCTCTGCTGTGTACTGTTGAGAAAGTTTATAAATTCTCGACTCCAGAGAATTGGCGAAGTAAGCCAGCATGAAAGTAAAATCGCCACTTGATTTCACGAGTCGATTCTCTCGTGATAATCGACTCGATAGTTATTTCTAATGTCCACAGACATATTCCCATTCCCTCGTGACATCTGGCTTCACATTTATTTATTATTTAAAGTATATTCTCATTCTCCCCCTGACATCTGGTGACCTCACCAGGATAGTGTCACGAATATCCTACATCGTGAAATTGTGTATCGTAAATCGTGACATTGACTGATTTTGTGGGAGCGATGAGTAGTTCTGAAATCCATGAGATTTTGCTCATTCTCTTAACCATCCGCCTGTGTACTTATATTTGCATTAAGTTTTCAAAACTTTCATCATTTTCTCGCGAGTGACTGTCTTTATGTACAGACAGTGCATTCCTCTGAGCGACAATTTCTGAACTGTCGTTTCTTTACACTTGCCTCGCTGGCCGTTAGTTAGCCACGCCCTTTTCACACAACGCTCCTTGTGTCGGCCAGCATCGAGCTTCAGTCGTCCCTTAGCAGTCACGGAGAGCAGGTTTGCGATACCTAACGCGGATAGATTTCCTCTCGGTGATCTCGAACATCCTGCAGTATCGGCATTTTCTCAAATCTCCCACCAAACCGGTGGTCAACTATAGCAGCGACGGTCTCATCTCCACTGACCAGTATTTCTTTTGTTTTCCCTAGGCTTAAGGCTATTTAGATATTCAGCTTAGTGCTTTATTTAGCTTTTTGTCTGAGTGTTTGAGTGAGTGCATTTCCCTTTCCTTGATTTTGAATAGATTCATGTAATATAAAGTTATTTTCATGTAATTAATAAATTTACAGTTCGTTTTCTTGGGCTTTGTTAAATGTAATAGTTGTGTTTAATATCCCCACATTTAGCACACTTTTGCTACTCCAAGTTAGCACAACTCCTTATATTAATCACGACTGGTACTTAGGCCAGCTCTTGGTATCAGTTCTTAAATCCATTGTGCCAGCTAGGAGTTCGGCTCAGCCAAGATCCTGTTTATTATTATTTTTTTTTTTAATGTTATGGGGTGAACTAACTTTCTCAGAGGCCAACAGTACAGTAATACAGCCTTCTTGAGCGTTTAGTCTCTGCTGTGTACTGTTGAGAAAGGTTATAAATTCTCGACTCCAGAGAACTGGCAAAGTAAGCCAGCATAAAAGTGAAATCGCCACTTGATTTCACGAGTCGATTCTCTCGTGATAATCGACTCGATAGTTATTCTATTGTCCATAGACACATTCCCATTCCCTCGTGACATCTGGTATCACATTTATTTATAATATACAAAGTATATTGCTCATTTTCCCCCTGACATAGGGTGCCACTTCGGCTAATATTAAGGAAGACAACTCCATATCCAACACCCTCATCAAACTCTGAGCCATAGGTAAGAACTGAGATAGGCCTAGTATGGAGAGAAACACAAGCAGAAAACTGAGTGCGGATCACCACATCTGATGTCACAGACCGCGACATACTGGCAAAATCTGACCTCAGGTAACACCCAAGACTGAACAACAGATATCTCCATGCCTAAGAGTGGAGTACGTGGGAGACTAAGTTCAGACACGATTTCCATTTTTCGGTAACTAAAGGCAGAGGAAATCGCGGATGGAGGTCATAGAAAGTGTGCTGGGCAGAACTAAAAACACAGTCATATGTTGGGGCCTCTGGAAGCCTCTGGACTCTGTACCAGTACCAACGCTGTAGCTCCAGCCTCATTATCCCTGCATTCACAAGCAAGCATGGGGCGGGGGAGGTGCAAATACTGCTGTAGCCACACGAAGGCCTGTGTTGTGTACAGAGTCCACGATGCGAAACCGGGCAAGGGTAGTTAAGGAGCACACCTCGCAACCCTACTCCATCTTGGATAACACCAGAGGTTAATGGAGCAGAAGAGGGGTGCGTCTGTCAGGACCCCATTTAGTTTGGGCCAGAACTTTTTAAAGGTTCAAAACATTCGGGCAAGAAGTCTCTATCAGCCTTAAATTTGGGACCCTTGTGAGATGGGGTCATAGATGTGGCCTAAAAACCCTCACCTTTTCCTAACAAGCAATCATCTAGTCATTTAAAAACAAATATATGGTAGGATGCATCCCATGTAATCAGCAGAAGTGCACTGAAGCGGTTTTAGATGAGGAGAATCTACAGCCTTGCTTCTGAGCCCAGGTAATGTCCCGATCTATTGTAAATTGAAGTCGGCACTCTGCCACCGACATATGGAATGCGACAAACGAGACAGGGAAACCATCCACAAAGGAGAAGCTCTTCGCTCCCTCCAGGTGGGTGCTGGAAGGTTGTTTAGTGGGCACTTGGTTGGTACTATGTTGGCAATGAGTGAATGCTGGGCTGGTATTAGGTTAGCAATGAGTGTGTGGTATGTGGACATTTGGCGGGTATTAACTGAGTAGTAGCTGGGTACTGGGTGTTATTTGAAGGATATTAGGTGGTTACTGGATGGGTGTTGGCTAGGTACTGGGTGGTTATTTGGTTAATATAATATGGGTTTTGGCTGAGTATTAGATGGGTACTGTGTGGGCATTTGGTGGGTATTGGGAGGATGTTAGGTGGATACTGGTTGGGTATTTCACTGGTATCGGGAGGGCATTTGATGGATATTAGGAGGGATTTGGGTCGTAATGTCAAAGCCACCTACCAGCTAGATCTCGTTGAGTACTGACAGTGTGCTGTTCACTTCTACCTCGCAACCTGTTCAATGCCCATCGGGTAATAGCTGGGTATCAAGTGAGTGAAGAGATATTTGTGGGTAAGCAAGTACTAGTTATGTAACATAGATGGCATTAGGAATGTAATCAGGTATTGGGAATCTAGAAAATCCTGGACGGGTATTGGGTAGTCGCTGGGTGGGTCTTAAACGGCT